>JAVQJG010186305.1:0-46227 GCA_036024015.1 Craterocephalus amniculus | reverse complement strand
ATAGATAGATAGATAGATAGATAGATAGATAGATAGATAGATAGATAGATAGATAGATAGATAGATAAATCATTTGAAAAGAAGAAAGCGGAAGTGCCATTAAGTTAACTGTCTTCAACTTGACAGCGTTTTGAATGAATGCGCTACAACCGCGGATAAAGTTTCGGCTGCTACAGAGGCAGCCTGCTTCGTGTTTCAGTTGAGTTCAATATGAAACGACGAATCCACAAACATTTCTTTTATTGCATGTAAACATTTCACATTTGAATCTCTTTGCGAGGACCACTCGGCAGGGAAGTTTCCTCTGAAGTTGGAAACTATCCGTTTTTCTTCGCTTCTGAATAACTTACTTTTCCCTATTGTTTTTGCATCAAACCTTCCTTAAGCTGTGAATGACTTATAGAAAAATAAATATTCCACCAGTTAGCCTATATTTGGCACTCATTATAAGTCTGACGCAATGCAGCAGAACTAGCTGTCACAAAACATGTAGGACGAATTTCTGTCACAGTGATTTTTCACGGTACAAAGACTTTCCATGCTAAGACGAAGTGTACAACAGGTTTATTGTCGCTATTTTTTCATGGCTGTTATTTGGATGTCAATCTTTTGTGCAAGCCAGCAGAACCGGTTTGTCTGGGCTTTCATGGTTTCAGATATTGAGATCACCTGAGCTCTCCATTGCCATGGAAACAGGGTGAGGTGAAAGAGCCTGTGTGCATGGATGGGCCAGGTTAGTGTTTTACTGTACATAGACATAAATTAAGGTTTAATGACGTATGTCTTTATCTATTTATTTTCATAATAACGAGTTTAAGCGTTAACTCTGAAACAAAGGCCTTCTAAAATACTTCAATTCTGTTTAGTGTCTTGTTTGGTTGATATTTGAGTAGACCTATTCAAAAGTGGAGAAAAACAGTCATGTAAGTATACAAGTATTTAACCTTAAAACTATTGAGGATCTGTGCTGTATTTTTAAGGCAATGTTGTAAAAAGATTTCATGTTCACTTGTAACTGTGTTTTACATTTTTGCCTATGTTTTTTTTTTTTTTTAAATAATTTCATTCACCAGGTGGTAATAAGGCTGTTTTGGAAGCTTGCATGGGTAGTTGGCATAGACTGATAGGGAGATTAAAGAACCTGCTTCGTGCTTTCATTAATAGGAAATCAGATATTATGTCCGAACCTGCTGGGGTTGGAGAATCCAAATCTATTGCAGGGATACAACACATGGCAGGTAGGCCTGCAGGACATTTGTTACTTATTTCATAAATTATTGCAGAGGGAACAGAAACCGTGTCACCCCGTCACTGACTGCTTGACAAAAACACAGGACAAGTTTAACAGTGGTTCCTATCTTGAGGTCCCTGATCCCAAAGGGAATCACACATAGACAAGCTAAGGGTTATCCACTGATTTCTTTTTTTTACCGCTTGGACATTTTGTTGACATGGAACCAGCATTTTTTGAGCCTGAAAACACAAAAATTTTAACTTGGGTTTAAAAGTGAATAAATGGGGGTCATCAAAATGTGTTATATGAAATTATTTTGAAACATGTATCATTAGTCAAAAATAAAAATGTCTTGTTTGTCACATTGAGGGATTTTCTATGAAAACAGGCTAGGAACCACTGAAAAGGAAGATGATCAAAATAATACTTGTGATCTGTAATGATGACTTGTTGATCTTCATTTCAAGATGCACTCAGATCATACCGTTTCTGTTGCTTCCATTTGAAGGCAGGGATTGTGGTCGACAGCAACTTGGTCAACTGTACCAGACGTTTGAGGAAATTGTTTTTGTGTTTGTAGAAGTGAGAAGCTGTTGTGCATTCACACTTCCTTACATATCAATGGGAAGAGAAACAATGATCTACATGTAGAATCTCTAAACAGAAACAAAAACAGCGGAAGGAAATTATACTAACAAACTGTCACAACACAACCCAAAAATGTGCCAGGTTTTACTGCACATGAGACAAATGCTACGATTTGACGTGAAAGAGAAGCTACTGTGTCCTGAGTAAGTTTCCAGTGAATGAATTAGACTGCCTGTCACTACAGTGGGTGGGACATTTGCCGTAAACTGCAGTCGGAGTGTGATGTGGGCAGGCAGGCAGGACGAGCTGTGATGTCATGACTCATGTCTGCACTCAAATCTTCCCAATTATCATACTCAGCATACCGAGTACTGGACATATTTTATTGTTTTAGGCTCTGTTGTGGATCTTTGATATATGACACTCATTTTGAAACACTAAACTTTAATTTATATATTATTTGATCTTTTTGTTTTCTAAATATTCTAATTGACTACTGAAATGCTCTGAAGTAGTCTTACTATCTGACCTGCTGCCACATCCTTGATAGTGGACTGTATCTGTCTTAGAAATGAATATTTCAAGTCATTGACTGACTGCTAGTTCTTTTAAAATGTTAGGAGAAGGATGATTCATTCCATTTAGATTCATTTCCATGTTTGTGACTGCCTCTTATGGCCACAAGATGTCACTTGGCTCAGCAGTATTACCAGTTCATTCATACTTAAAGAACTAAACTCAGTAATAGATGCAGAGATAGAACGGCTGCCAGGGAGGAACTGGCCATCTCTAAAATCTGGTTGGACAGATGATTGACAGGTCACTGGAGGAAGAGGATGGAAAAGTCTTTCTGGATGTGCATGGATCATCACCAGCATCACTATATAAGGCTGAAATAAAATTTTAAGTTTACAATTTAGCCGTTCTATGAACTGACATTTGGCTGTACATTTTCAGAGGAGAACTTTCCCCGGATCGAGGGGAACAGCATGGTTTTCGGCCCAGTGGAGGAGCAGCTCTACACCCTCTGCAGCATCTAGGAGTGGCACATGGGAGTTCACTCAACCAGCCTCCACATATGTTATGTAGACTTCGAGAACGTGTTTGACCTTGTCCACCAAGCACTCCTGTGGGAGGTGCTTGTACAGAGTACCGGACCCCCTTTAACAAGCCGTCAGATTTGTTGTCCATGGTTGCCCTTTTTCACTGACTGGGCATAACTTTTGTGGCCAAACCTTATAGGCGCAGCAGAGATGATGAGTGAGGGAAGGTTTAGCCCAGAATTGGGTCTTTGTTTTTGGCAGGTTTGGTGGGCTTCATTAGACTGTGATCTCCAGCTCTCTCTGAAGCGATTTACAGCTGAGTGGGAAAGGGATGGGGTGAAAATCAGATAGTGTGCGGATACTGTGCTTTTAAAATCTTTCTGCCTTCATTTGATGTGGAGAGGGCTACCATTGTGCTACATCTCAATATCATTTCAAAAATCAGGAAAAGGGTGATGTGTGTGCTCTGCTGGATGTCAAACAAGTCCTGCCTCAGGTAGATAATTCAGGTATTTAGGGGTCATGTTCCCAGGTGAGGGATGATTGGACTGACTGGTGCAGCGTTGCCAGTATGTGGACTCTACGCTGGTCAGTTGTGGAGAAGTAGGGGTTGAGCCAGATGAGGCCCATAATTTTCCAGCCGATCTTCACTCCTACCCTCAACTGGTTACGATCTGCAAGTGGTGACCGAAAGTCAAAGACCACAAATACAAGTTTCCTCCACAGAGTGGCAGGTTCATCTGGGTCCAGCTCACCCAGGAAGGGTTTAGAGCAGAGCCGCTTCTCTTCCTTACCACATAAGGGGAAGGAAATGGATGGTTGGAAGGAAAATCTAAAAGAGATTTTGTCCCTGTGCAAAACTACTAATGTTTTGTAACCTGATGTTAACCTGAAGCCACAAAGCCGTGCTAATCTATTTATGAGGTAGCACTAGATTAGTTTTATGATAATGTGGGAAAACCATATATTTAACTTAGGTGAGTGTATTTATGGACGACATCAACACA
Organism: Craterocephalus amniculus; assembly: GCA_036024015.1. Classification (NCBI taxonomy): domain Eukaryota; kingdom Metazoa; phylum Chordata; class Actinopteri; order Atheriniformes; family Atherinidae; genus Craterocephalus; species Craterocephalus amniculus. The sequence continues at coordinate 42,355 of JAVQJG010186305.1, read as the reverse complement.
GTTTATCCAGATTTCCACATAGCAGCTAACGCTGATTATGCTGGAGCCATATGATCCAGTTTGAACTAAAGTCTAGCAACGCTGTTGGCTGATTTTAGTGTAAGCTATGATGTGAAAATGTGTAGATATATAGCCTGTAGTCATATTTTGTATAGGAAGGGATAAGAATGAAGACAAAGGCCTTGTTTCTGACCCCAGCTCTCGTTTCAGCAGCCCTTACAGCTACAGACATTGAACTACTGTAGCAATACAAGCCGTGGTCCAACACAAGGACCACCACCACCGGACAGAAAACCAGAACTGCAAGAGGGATAATCCATTAATTCCACTATACTCACACATAAATCACCACATGCTGCATCCCAAAACAACCAACTTACCTTATTATCATTATGGACATTTTTAAATTGTTGCAAATATATCCACTTGTTGATCCCAATTATCAGATATAAAGACATTTTATTTCTCGTGTCCCACCAATGAGACCCCATTTATCAAAGAGGTGTATGTGAGTGTGTTAGGGAAAGAGCACAATAATTTCCTTTCTTAATATATAGCATGTATAGCACATAGGATTATAAGTGCTCGTCACAAAATCTACACACACAGTAAGCAGTCACCAGCCACTTCAGTGGGTATACCTTGCTAGTATACTGCCTTATTTCTTCTTCATCGATTCAACAATGAGTTGGAAACATTCCTCAGAGATTTTTCTCTACATTGGCATGATAGCATCACACAGTTGCTACAGATTTGTCAGCTGCACAATCCATGATCTCCCGTTCCACCAATATCTCAAAGGTGCTCTATTAGATTAAAATCTGGTGACTGTGGAGATCACTGGAGTACAGTGAACTCATTGTGGTGCTCAAGGAGGCAGTTTGAGAAGAGCTGGGCTTTGTGACATGGTGCATTATCTCACTGGCACTAGTCATCAGAAAATGAGTACACTGTGTACATAAAGGGATGGGCATGGTTAGCAGGAAAAAATCTTGCACGTGATATGCATATTTTTCTTTTTTCACGGACACCAAACAATACATGAATAAAAAAGGGGGCAAAAACATGATTTAAAAAAAAAAAAAGTAAACATATACCACTCCGCATGCAGCCAGATATTTGAATACACTAGAATTGACTGAGGCCTCCAAATGACCAGAAAAAGCAGCTCCGTGGGTGTGCTGCTGCTACTGCTGCTGCTGCTGCTCTTTGACAGGAGATGGGCGTTGCCCGTCCAGTCAAATGTCAGTCGCCTTCAGCGACACGCCTCCAAAGAGCAACTTCCTCTCAAGCAAACTTGGGAAGTTCGCAATTCGGGAAAGACCCGCCCCTAAAGTTCAACAATTCTCCATTTTCATTGGATCTTGCGTCTTTCAATCAATTATATCCCGGGTGACGTCACGCCACCGCTAGACCGGGGTTGAGGAGTGGGTGACGAGGAGCGATCACCACCACCACCACCAGGAAAACTAACCAGGACCCGATAAAGTGCACGGACAATTGCATTTATTTTTTTGGTGACATTTTATATTTTTATTAGGGCGTTCAGCTAGATCTCCCCGGATCTCGGCGTTGTGACACTCAGATCTTCCCGAGAAGACTTGGTGAATGCAATGAAGGTCCTCTGTCAGCTCGAGCTGCTTGGCTTTTAGTTAGTTGGTTGCAATTCCAGGGATGGCTCGCTGAGCTAACCTAGTGAGCTAACAGTTAGCTTACCCTGGATCCCTCCCTGCGGTGCAGATAGCTGCGCTACGCGCGTTTTGTCATTCGGATTATTCCCGGGCTGTCGGTCGTCGAAGACTTGAGACAGTTATCCGGCGTTTCTGGATGGGCAGTTTGACTGGGGCTCATTGTCACTGCGCGGGCGTAACTTCCAGTGAAGGTTTCGGGGCGGCTAGGCTTGTACTCGGCCGGGCGGCCAGCAGAGGGATTGTACAAATGTGGCCGTGCCAGCCTGTTGGGTCCCACTGTTTCGGGGGCCAAAGTTGGTAGTTTATTATTTTTTACCCCGTTATAGCATAGCCACAAAGGCATAAAAAAAAGTGTTGGCACAGTGAAAATTGACCAACTTGCGTTAGCTTGGCAGGCACGTTAGCAGCAGTTAGCTTTTAGGCTAGCCAATGAGTTAACGCATTCAAACTGGTATCGGCTCACTTGGAAAATGCAAAAAATAAAATGCTTGTTTGCACCTTTGGAAATCATATAAGGTGTACGCGACATTAGTAGTTTTTCTGGTCAGGGCTAAATGTCCCTGTAGACTCAACGACAGCTTTGCGGTTAAAACTACCGTGAAGCTCTCGAATATTAAACACTTGACAGCAGTTTTATCAACAGAGGAGGCCAGATTCTGCACCAAGCAGCGAGACTGGAAAGGTCGATAATCAGTGCCGAGATAAAAACCTGTTGAAAACGGACTCTTGTATAGAGGGAGCATATTTTTTTAAAATCTTTTTTTGTGTGTGAGGTGCAGCCCGGCACCCCTTGTTAAACGGGCTTTTGTCAGCTAATGCAGTGATGACTTTAGACTCCATGATGGCTTGTTGCCTGAGCGAGGAGGCGAAGGAGTCCAAACGAATCAACGCTGAGATCGAGAAGCAACTCCGACGAGATAAGAGAGATGCAAGAAGGGAGCTGAAGCTGCTTCTCTTGGGTAGGTTTGCACCACGCTGTTTCTTAGAGTAATTGCCCTTAATTTGCAACGCAAAATCCGCTGCTTGATGCAACTGCATTGCACAGGTTTCACATGCAAAACACTGAAACCGCAATTTTAGGAACCACATTACCTAAATTACCACAGAATTTGTTTATGATATGATATGCAAATACACATTCACATGTGGTTTTTCAGCCACAGTGTCACAGAGAGAGACAGAGAAGATTTTCTAATATGCATTTTATGAGTGTAATTTCCTTCGAGCTGTTTTTTGATGGTTCACTTAATTTTACCACATGAAGCCACTGAAACCAGTAACAATTACATCACACATGTATGGTATCTTGGTTTGCCTAATATAAGTCATTTAGCACTCACTAATTAAAAAAGTATTTAACAAGTGAGGCAGTAAAGAAAACAGTAGTTGCATACAGTTGTCTTGTTTTGATGCCATTTAACTTCACTGCAGCCTTCCCAGGCTACATTTGGATTCTGCTGTACTGCTAACGTAACTTAAGTATTTTGTCTAATCCTGAACTTTGAGGTGATAAAATTGAGGTAATTATTCTCAGAATGTAAATATGTCAATATCTGTTATGTGATGATTTTAGTAGTGCATAAAAACAGAGGCTAATTATGATTTGTACTACAGTGTGACTTTGTTGTTTAACTTTTCTCACTCAGTTGTCAGCAGTTCCTGTCTCATTCTCTCTTTAGCTATCTTCCAGAACATGAATAAGTATTAAACTCCCTGTTTAAAAAAAGAGAGAGAGAAAAGGAGTTGGTTTTTAATTAAGTCTGCTGCCAGAGGGAGGAAACACTCTCTGGGTGTCTGGCCTGGAAATGGCCCTGAAAAAGTTGTTGATAGTTGTCAGTGCTCAAAATTTGTATTTTAACATTGAGGTTTCAGTAGCCACCATCACTCTCCCTTGGGATGTGATATCAACTGAATGTGTTTCTTCACAGTCCACGCTAAAATCTGAGTTTTGGTGTAACTGCTGCTGAATCGCTGATCTATCAGGGATTCAGTGTCATATTTAAGGATGCTTCACACTTTTTGGTTTGTTGTCACAGGTGACTAAGCACGCACTTCCTTCTTGTAAGGATGTGCTCTATCTTAGCTGGGTCAACATTCAACGCTGGCATTCAGAGCAGCCAAGAAATGACTGTTTCCTTGTCCCGTCCCAACATATTAAACATATAATTAGTTTTGTTTCTGCGGCACCCAAGAGACATGCTCACTTGTATTCATTTCAGTAATATGTCAAAGTTCTGAAGTGTAAGAATCACTTGCACTGCCACAATGGAAGTTGTTGACATATATTAGAATATAAATGTTTAATTGATATTGAGATGTAGCAGAATGGTAGCCTTCTCCACATCAAACGAAGGCCTAAAGACTTAAAAGATAAATATTTTAAAAGCACACTATCTGCATGTTTCAGACTACATCTTAGGCCATTTGGATTTTAAAAGGTGGAAAAGTCTGGTGTTGAATAATTTTGAAGTCATCCATCTCTAAAATAAATGATGCTCCGATTCCATATTGGCTACAGTTATATGATGTTTTTTAATTCAGAATAAATTATTCGGAAGTAAAGTATTCTCGTTCAGGTTAACACGGAAATGATAATGGTGATTTACACGAAAAACACGTTTTTAAATTCTGCTTTACATTCGGGGGTTTGGAAGGGTTCTGATTGGATAGGGAGCAGAAGTGACATACTCGCATACAGAAGAAAGAGTCTGCTTGCTGCTTCTTATTTTTTCTTACTACAACCTGGAAAAAAATGCATAATAAGTACCATATCTCCTTGATTTTGATTCCAGTTTTGAAGCAGCAGCTGGAGACTTAACATACGACTTTACATTCATGTGCATAAACTCGGCCAAAGTCCAATGCTTGCTTCGGGCGGCCAGCGCACAATATGTGTGTCCTGACAACAAGACAAGGGAACAAGCATAGGCCAAACGACCAGGATTAACTTTAAGTGGTATAAAGGTATACTTGTAGGAGTATACCTGTAGTAATTCCATTTATTTTGGAAATGAAAGTGGCTAATATTCCCCTAACTTGAGAATTAAGTTTAATTCAAAATGATCAGGTTTTTACATCGTCATTTTTCATCTCTTTTAAAGTGGATTTAACTTTTATTTTTAACTTTTTAGTTAAAGCGGAATAGAACTTTAATGAAAATGTGGCCATTGTTTTATTAACAATCTTGTTTTGCTGAAGCAGAGAGAGAACACGACATGTTTATAATTCTGATTGACAAAGGGGGGGGGACAAACCTGACCATCAATGTGCTTAAGCTTCTCCAAATTTGGTTTTGTTCCCGAGGCCACAAGAATGAGAAAAAAGTTAGTTTTCGTCGGGGCATTTAATACTCCACGAGAAGCGTGACGGGGCTGGATAACTGTGGGGCGTCATCTGTGTCTCGATGTGCAATGGTTCCGGTTGATATGGTTATTTTTCATTTTACGTGTAACTTGGTTTCATTTACTGTGTGTTGAAAACATTGTCTACTTTCTCATCACCTCGGTCCGCTGTTAATTAGAGCTGTTCATTCACCTGCATCGGTAGAAAAAGCATAAGTGATCTTGTCCCTCTTCATGCTTTCACTTGTTATCGACGCACATTTCAAATGTTCGACCAATCACGCAACACGTTCGGAGCCCCACGAGTAAAAAGTTTGCCATCCCGATGTGTTGAGAAATGTCCTTAATCCCGTCCAGTCTTGTTCCCGAGAACAAAATGACGCACTTTTGTTCTCTGGAACAAGAATAAAGTTCTTGTTTCTCTTGGAGTATGCAGCAGCCTTTAGTTTGCTTCAGCAATTTTCCTGTTTTTTTTTAGAGGATCCATTCACAGTGCAAGTCTTACTGCTCAAAAAAGTCTTTGTTACAGATCTGAGCTACAGGAGTCAAAGATTTGCCGTCATGCTTGCTTTACCTTTTTTAAAAGCTAAAACGTGTTAATCCACATGTCATTTATGGATAGTTTCTGTCTATGGCTACTGCTAAATAAATGGCCATGCTGCTTTTGTACCATCTGTTGTTGTATAGTGTGACATCTTTGTCTCAATAGTAGGGATGGGCTTTATGGCAAAAAAAATGTATCTTTTTTTTTATTTTTTATTGTAAAATCACGTTTTTATTTGATCATGATCTTACATGTATGTTTAATACTTTTTTGCAAGTCTCTGGTATGTGCAACCAGGCCGTTTCTGTATGTAACACGGGGAAAAAACTGAAAATTTGGGCCAAATTAGTTTTCTGAACAGATTTTAATGTATGTAGTTGCAGTTTTGCAACATGTGCGTCTAATGTGCATCAGCATAGTGCAGTACATAGAATGTGACCTAAGCGAAAGGATTTCCTCATTCTGGCAGATCGTCTACATATTCTCATCCATCAAACATTCTCATCCTTCACGATCTAATAGCGTCATATCGCACACACCTACACAGAGTATTAATGCAATATTCCCATATGTATCTGGCTATCTACACACAAAAAGTCATCTGCTGCTTCATTTTTTCATTTAATTTAATTTTCATTTTTTCACTTCATTTTTTCATAATTTTCTTTTTGCTTCACCAGCTTATTGTCAAACAGTGGCTAGAAATTCCAAAATGTGTGTGGTGGAGAAACATCTTTGTACAGTTTCTCCTGTTTGCATGTTAGATGAACAGAGCAGTAGTTTATTAAAACAGATTGCTTGGATAGACACCCTTCACATGCTTGTAAGTTTCAGCTTTTCAGTGAATGACCGTACACATTGCAGGAGTCTGCTGTCACATTTGTCAGTTTCAGTGCACTCTGGTTCTCACTTCATTTGGAACCCATTATGGTCTCCTTTCATCGTTTTTATAGACCTTGACGTTCAATGTGGCTTTTTATGGTTTTGTCTGTGTGTGTATTGGACCTCCAATGGCTTGTGACTTTGTAAATTTACTGTTGCATGTAAGAACACTTTACCACAGTCTATTAATTACAGTCGTGCTTGTATATAAACATTGTAGCTGTTGCTAATATGCTTCTTTTACACTGAAAATATGCAACTCTTGGATTGGACTGATACACATTTGTGGAATACTTTGTGCCACATTGAATACTTTCGGGGGAAACGCTCTCTAATGAGGTGTTGTGGTTCTACTTTTCTGACATTTTGGTTTGATGCAGAGAGAAGTGTTCATCTGCTACCTATAAGGATAACTGGTGGTTTTGTCTGATCTCATGAGGGAAGACAGCTGTTTATCAGAAACAGTTTGGCTTTTCTCTTTGGTGTGGTCAGCTAGTACATGGTGGGGGGAGCCATGGTCAGAGAATTGCTCTGCTGCCTGCTCTGTAGCTAATTCAAGTCACCAGTAATTAATTAAATGTAGGATTTGAAAGATTTTTTTCAATAAATGGAACCTGTTTAATGTGGCATTTACTGTTGGGTTTTGCAACTGTGTTAAAATGGTTTTAGAATTTATTTATTTTTTTGGTAATAGTGTTTCTCACTGTGTAGATTGTAATTTTACATATTGGTTAGGTACCTGTCTCCAGTATTTGCATTTGCCATCTCTCTGTACAGGCCTGCGTCTTCTGTCCTGTGTGTCTTTATGCTGCAGAGACCTGCTCACCACTTTTCCTCATTGTAGATAACTTAATGACTTTATTGCTAGATTTGTATCCAATGAGGGGGAAAAAGGAAGAAATGCACCTTCCTTCAAAAGCAAGGGACCGTCTGGACAAACCACTGCTAGTTTTTTGTGAAAAGGAAATTCAGTGCAGCTCTGATTTAGATTTTTGCATACCTAGCACATGTAAACAGACTTTTCCTCCTTCTAAGCCATTTATTGTGAAGTTGTGGGAAACGGATCACATAGGGAATGACCAAATGGTTTATGTATCAATTGGGTTTTGAGGACTGAAAAGCCTTTTTTTTAAAAATCGCAGGTCATTGAAGCATCACAGGCTCTAGGTTAAAATGCAACTGAAGCTAATGTTAGAGGAAATATTAGTTAAAGAGCAGTTACTACATATTACACAAGTAATTTATTGACAGTGAGACTTTTATCCTGCTTTTAGACAAGGTCAAAAGAGCACCAGCAATATTTTCTGTGTTGTATTTATATTAAAGAACCTGCATATTAAAATCATGAATAAGATTCCTGACTACAGTAAATAGTAATCATGTTGTGCCAGGGGATGTGAACCGGAGGAACCTCAGGCAATTGTTGCGGCCCATCGAGAGAAACCACGCTATAGAACTTTCTCATGTCCAGGACGCCTCCTGCTGAGCTTCGCTTTGCACATGTCTTACACTTTAGCAAGCTAGAAACGCTATAATACATTATTGGAGGAAGAGAGGAAACTACGGAGAGTCAAAGGAGAGCAAGACATAAGACACTGGAAAGAGCTCACAGTTCAGGTAAGATGCAAGACCCATGCTAAATTACTCATTGATAGGCGCGCATCACTGAGAAAATGGTATTGTATAGTGTCTCTGAAAAAATGCTTGCGTTTCATTTAACTGAAAGACATCAACATTTTGAATCCTAAACGTGATATCGGGGACAACCGCCGTAAAACAAGAGCTTGATTTAAATCTGCTGCATCTGGAGCACATTCAGTACACCTGAATGAGCTAAGGCCACAGGTAGAGCAGGATATTTACCTGAGCTTATAATTGAAATGGGAGTCAGGACACTGCATCTGAACATACACACACTGATTACACACTTCATCTCTCAGTGTGCGCTTTGCTCTAACAGATCAGTAGTATCTGGGTTAATCAGTATTTGTTTTTTGGCAACACCCAAGGATGTCTCACTCATGGAGCCAGCCTACGCCTATTATGGTTTCTCTTTGCAAGTCTTACAGTAAGCTAAATAGATAAGCCCTCTGGCCATATTTGTTTGGTTCCATGTTGGCTGCTTCCAAGGTAACAACAGTCATGGTTATTTTTTATTGAAATAACAAAAACTGCAGATGGTGCAGATGACAAAGCCATATCCAGCAGGGTAAAATGACCCAAAAGTGACTCAGCAGTGTGTTTTGCGTATACAGTAGGATTGTTGGCTATTATAGAGATGCCCTCTGGTATCTCCGCTTTCCTCATAGGGGTTTAACTGTGCTGAGGAGGAGTGCTGGCTTCTTGCTTCTCCAACTGTGCGTGTAACAGTACTGACTGACTGTCAGCCAAGGTTGATAAGGCCAGGCAAGTATATTTGTGTTGCACTTTTCATGTACAGAACAATTCATGGTGCTTTGGTGCAGAAAAAGCATGAAGTATTAAAACAAAAATTATGATGACTAATAGAAGAAAGAAAAAAACCCTCACTGTAGATGGGTTATATCATCTGTTTTCATAAAAGGCTGTAAAGAGAGAAGTTTATAACCTCAGACCCGCAGTTTCTGAGAGTTTGTTCCACATGTGAGAAGCGTAAAAACTGAGCGCTGCCTCTCTGTGTTTAGTTCTGACCATTCAGTTCTTTGTAAACTAGCAGCAGGATAATGCTAATCATCACCAACAAGAGCCTATTTCCCAGAAATCTCATACAACCTGACCTAGCACACTGGTGTGACTGTGTCAACATGCACTGCATTTCTGTCGGTCTGTTTCATGTTGAAGGCACTACCACTTTCATTTCTATTACACTAAGCAATAAAATGCATGTGTAAGCCAATTATACTTTTTCAACCTGTGAAACCAGTGAGTATCACAGCCTTGGGCAGAATACTGAGCATTTATCTCTACAAGCGATTACATTTCTCCATCTAGGACCTGTTTAGCTCATTAGCTGTAAGCATTTCTACTTGTTATATGTATGTATGTATACTGTATGTTATGTAGGTATACATTGTATGTGTAAATTGTTAATAGTGCAACAATACACAATATATTCGTTTTGCTATTTTTACGAAGCAAAAAATACATTTTAATCCCTTTTTTAACTTGTACTTTCATTGAAGCTTATTTCAAATATTTGTTTAAAAACTCAGTTTTTTAATTAAATGTTGTAGAAACCACGAAATATAATAGTACTCTTGGCTCTGTGCTCCACGATGCAGCCTTGGTGGAGTAGTCTAACTCAGATCCACTGAACACTCATGAAAGATTTGTATTGTTTGATACAGTGCTCACTGTTCGGCATATACCCATACTGATCCAATTTAATACAATTACATGTGTTTTTGCACACCTAATTTATATGCATTTAGAATATTTCTGAATTTCCATCTAAAATAAAATCATGGAACCTCACTGTGACCCAATTTCTCCTAAAACTACATGAATTTTCATTTAAGCAAGGTTTAATATTTATGTAACGATATTTTGATGTATTTTGGCCACAGGTCTTTCTGGCCCCACATGAATTTGTGCAAGTCGTTCAAAAAGATTTTAGACATTTTTATTCTTTACATAATATTAAATTAGTTTAAATGACATTTGTCCATCTAATTCCCCTGATCATGTTAAGATAAGTACATATAGACAGTGCAAATTGTCAATTCTCTTATCAGGTATGTTAACATCATGCTTTTTTGTACTGATGTTCATTAACCTGCAATGTCTGAATCAAATGAACAAATGAAGAAAAAAAAAAAAGATAAATGAGGAAAATGCAAACAGAAGATGTCACACTAACCAGCGAAACACACCACTTCTTGTAAGTAGGTGATTCGATAATGTTCTTGATTGTCAGAGCAATCTCCTGTGCATCTTAAATGACTCACACATGACTTGTAAGGAGACATGTATGTATCATAAAACCTACCCCTCACCAGTAAAACATGAAAATGTCAAAACAGCAACTTGGGTCTGTGTACAGTTATCAGTTGGATCATACTTGCAGTGGAACACTTATTTAGTTTACACAGCTTTATCTGTAGACATAAGATATACTGTGTGTCAGGCAAAACATCTGAAGTACAATTACATGATAACTTCAACTTCTACAAGAAAATTTACTGGATACAAGTAGGCTCTGCAGTCCGGTGTCGTATAAAGGCCCATTTATAGTCGACACAGATGACGGATACGCACATGCAAGGAAAGTTTCGTCCGTCTTCTGCGTCAATTTCGTGCGTTTTTGGTGCGTTTTCAGGCTCCTTGCGCATCCGTCACTCGACGCAGACGATGGAGTAATACAACCCGAAACCGCGGGGTCAGTGTTGAGCATAGTGGAGCAGAAACAAACCAGGGAAGAAGAAGAAGATAAACAGGAAGAAGAAAACCATAGAAGAAGAATGAAGACGGCGAAAAAAACATTAGAAGTTGGTGGTTAGACACAAATTAATAGCAGCGCGTTTGTGCCGCCAATCGATGTTTGAATCCAACATTGTATCACGGAGTTTATAATAAACTCAGCACTGCGGCTTAGCGGAGGTTAGCCGTAGCAACAGAAACGACGCATGGAAGCATGAAGGCAGCGACGCATGGAGACGCTTGGAACGGACGCCCCAAATTACGTCCGTCAGGGACCATAAATGGGCCTTTAAGGGCCGACCGATTTATCGGCTGGCCGATGGATCACAGATACCAGGGCAGTCTAAATTTAAAAGCACTTATTTCGTAGACCCTTAATGCAGCCCTCTTAGTAGTTGTCCTAAAATAACTCATTAAAACAAGTAATGTTAAAATCAAACATGAGTTTGTATCGTTATGATCTTCCAGAGGTTCCCATGAACATTCTGATTTGATTAAATGCAAATTTAACTTACTGAAGTTAGATTTCAAGGTTTTAAGACTTAAAGTATGCCAAACTTCATATTTCACAACCACAATTTTATTTTTTTAATAAAGAAAAGGTTTTGGTTGCTTTTAATGTTTGTTGAATTATGCAGATAAAAAACAAATACCCATCCAGTGGCTTATCCCTAATTCACAGTCTTATGTTGACATTGTTAAAGGTGCTGATTTTAATCCTGTGGTGAGTCATATCCTGGGTATTATGAGCATTTGTGTTTATGTACAGTTTGTATCCTCAGTATATCCATGTTTTATTTTATATATTGTCCTGGGCGTCCATATGTGAGACAGTATATGTGTCAGTGCTGCAATACTTCAGCTGTCACTCAGTTTCAGGCAACCTATCAAATGAGCGAGGAAAAGAAGCTACTTTTGCTTGTGCGTGCCGCAGTCATATGGTTTGTCCAACAGATAATTAGAATAAGGGCAGAAAAGCCCATTTGTAGGGGTTGTAAGCGAATCATGCTGATTAGCGGTTTTTATCACCGAACGTGTTGCGTGCTTGTTGTTATCCGTGACGTCCATCTTGGGAGTGAGAGCGTTGTTGTGATGTGGTGCTGGGATGAAGGGCTCCTCAGTGATCTGTGTGGGCAAGTGCTTTTATTTTAAAGCACATACAATTCTGTAATTCTGTTACATTTATTAGTCTCTGTTAAAGAAGATGTCCTTAAGTGCAGTTTGTGGTCTGCAAACATGACTTATAGATCTCTTTGCGGTTTGCTCACTTAATCTATTCCATCACATGCTCGTCAGATTTAGATGTTAAACGGGGCCTCCTTTTCTCAAATTAAAACACTTCATATTCTAAATTACCTCACTAAAATGTATTTGCATTTGTTCTAAAAGGCCACAGATAAGTGCCTTCAGTCTTTAAGGCTCATTGCAAATTTTATGGTAAATTGATATTATGTTAGATGGGATTACATTCGTTCTCCTGAGGTTGCCTTGTTTTGAATTAAAACCTACATTCCTTTCAGCAAAAAGAGTCTTTTGTTAATAAACTTGAATGCTTTCCTATTATGTATTTTATTTTAGATTATTGGAAATGGGAAATTTGCTGTTATAACCTATAATTACCTTTTGGATTTGCGATTTCACAGTTGCTTACTGAACAACAACCACTTCTGTGCCTTATTTATTTGGGTCCTTAAGTTAGAAGGCATAATAAGAAAGACTTCCCTCTTTATTATGTCTCCATGTCAGAGGATGACCAACGCTGGGAGGCACACTGCATCCTCTTCATACTATCTCTATTTGCATCTGTCCAGGTTTTTGTTTGTGATGATACCTTGTGGTCTCACAAACACAAAGTTTGTAGCAGCACGAATCAATGCCAAACAGTCATGTCTCATCAGTCCTGATATTGTTCAGGAAGCAGTTTTTTCTGTGTATCTGGGTAACTTTAAGTGAAATCCAATTCGAGAGTTAAACATCGATCCTTTTTTTGTGGTCATTTGTTCTTTCAGAAACCAGAAAAATGCAGTTACTCACACTTGCCTTATCACTTGCATTGCAACATAAACACACTTTGCTCCTTAGGTGGTGGTGTGCCATCAAAACAGAAGATCTGAAGTTGGCTTGGACATGAAATCAGCAGCTGAACGTGCTCTTTTTGATCTGCTGCCACTCTCCCAAACAGCTGCGTAGCCTAGAAGTCTGCAGATAAAACAAACAGTACTGTTTTTTTTTTTCCTCGTTCCCATCCACTTTTTTTGCCGGAGTTGGTGTTTTAAACAGCTCCTATAAGCTTTACTATCAGCATGCATGTAGACAACAAACCAAACACACACACACAACTCTGGTCAAGTCATGTGAGCTTCCATAGCCAATAATGTTTTTTTTGATATATACAGTAGGGAATGCATGATCTTGAACTGAGTTTCTCCCAAATGGGGAGGAGTGACTTGGTTTTTGCACATGACTTGAAGAAAGAAAGAAAGAGAAGAAAAAAAAAGAAAAAACAGAGTTGAACTATGTTTATTAAATATGATTAATTCAGGAAAAACGAACGAGAGTTTGCTGTTGTGCTGACCTAAATTACGTGCTTATTTATTACGCTCACAATACTGTTGATGATATTTGCTGTAGAAATTTGCACTTTGTCACTCTTGTAGCTGTGACCTGTGCTCCCGTTGTTTCTGTAATCAGATGCCAGGATGTCTGTTGGACAGTCTTCCTGCAGGATGTCGTCTAAAGGGTTCTTCCTATCAACACTTCTACGCTTTCCAGCACCATTTTTATTTAATATAAACAAAAGATGTATATAATTGACTGGACATTAGTGATGATTGTAAACACTGTGAAAATGGCGTATCAATACATGGTGTTCAGCCTCGAATGAAAATCTCATGACATCAATTCATTATTTCTCTGTGCTAATTGGTTACACATGCCGTATTATTACCCTGACAAACTTTCCTTTCATCTGCAGACATCATTGTAACTACTAATGGAGAGCCTGTTACGTCAAAGGAGATAAAATCCTGCATCCATCTGATCCAGGAACTGATAGTGGTGCGTTTGAATCAGGCAGTCGCGAATAAGCTGATCAGCTCTGTGGACTATCTGAGGGAGAGCTTTGTGGGAACTCTGGAGCGTTGTCTCAACAGCCTGGAGAAGTCCACCTTCGACTCCTCTGTTCACAACATTACTTCTAACCATCTAAAACAGGTGGGCAGTGTTTTCTAGAAAAAACGAGATAGCATGGCTGTGGCAATGGAAACATCTTTAAATGTTAATAATAATGTCCTTTTAAAAAAATAAAATGCATTTGGTTTAAGTTTATATTTTTATCAAAGCTGGTTGAAGAAACATGACTATGCCAACAAGTAACAAGTCACAAGTCACTGCAAGTTTGCTCCACTTAAGGTGTGCAGGAAATGTCGTCTCATCTTTGATAATAATAATATATTTATTAATATTCAATAATATTATTAAAATAAAATAATAATAATGTTAATAATAATAATAATGATAAATGAATATAAATAATAAAAATAATTATATATATTCAGGTTGACATACTGTCTAAATACTTCTTTTGATTCTAAACAAATTAGTTTTCATAGACTTCTAGACCGTAGATGATATATACTCTTACTTTGACATTTTCTTTTTAAGATTATTTACTCCTTTTCTCCATGTTGACAGTTATTAAACGCTGCCTATCACGTGGAGGTCACCTTTCATTCAGGATCCTCTGTCACAAGATTCGTCTGGGAGCAAATCAAACAGGTTAGAGTCTCAGATCTCACTTGTGGAAACATGCAGTGATGAGTAACGTATGAATGGATTTATAAAACATTTGCTCTTGTTTTATTATTGTCTCTTTAGATCATCCACAGGATAACGTTTGTGAATCCTCCGGCCATCACGCCCGAGTGGAAACGTAAAGTCGCCCAGGACGCCATAGAAAGCCTCAGCGCCGCCAAACTGGCTCGGAGTATCTGCTCCCAGTTCAGAACCCGGCTCAATAGTTCCCATGAGGCATTTGCAGCATCTCTCCGCCAGGTGAAATTTAACTCTTTCACAAAGAACGGGTCCTCTCAGACACCTGCCATCATTTTTCAGCATCTTCAACAAAACTGTGCCTTTCACTGATATATTCACTGACTAAAGAAGTAATTTAAAACGAAAACTCAAAGCTTTTCTAAAAACTTTGTTCCCAACTAACAGACATATTTGTGCCTGGGTGACTTTGATGACCAAACTACTACTATTTCATAGACCAGTAAATGTAATTGTTGAGATGGGAAATTGGTAGACTGGGACATCCAGAATATACTGCGGAGGAAAAAAGTTTTTGGACACCCTTAGAAATCTACACAATCACAAATATTTTCATTTTAAAGAATTTTAATGGCTTTTTTCAAGTTTTGAAGTATTTTTGCTGTGGCTGAAAAAAGAAACTCCAGTTGAAGACTGAGTGACTCTTAATGCACTTTTTGAACATATAATTTGAACATGTATTTGTTTTTGTTTTTTCTTTGCTTTTCTTTTCTTTTGCTTATATTGTACAGCGCTCTGGTACAATGTTCTTGTTTTAAATGTGTTTTAAATTAGAAATGGGACTGGAAGGCATTAGGTTTTTTACCAAATGCATGTGGTGTCCAAAAACTTTTTTCCACCACTGTATAGTGTATCTGAAATCAATGACTTTTCACAAAATTTAGTCATGGACACATTGAAGAAATGTGGTAACCTTCCACTGAAGCCTTTTTTTCACAGGTGGTAAAACCCCACTAACTCACTGAACTCTGGCTTTTGAATACAGTGAGAAAGTATGTAATAGTGACTCAGCCCCGTGTCCAATGACTTTGCAGTAATCACTGATATATGTGTTGGCTCCAACTCAACATGACTTGTCCTAATTTTCAATGAGGACACGAAAGCTCAGAAATTTATAACAACAACATTTTGGACAAAAATGGACAAGATTAGGGTTTTTTAACCTGTCTGTAACCCAGCTGGCAGCTCCCTCACATTCCTGTTTGGGAAGACTTGCATTTGCAGCCCTAACTTAATCATCTCCAAAGACGTAGTTTTAAAAACCTGCCGTCCAACACGGCCTGCAGGATACTGGATCATGCCATGCCTTCACGTCGCTAGCGGCTGGTCCTTAGAGAGGTAACGGTGGTTTCTGAATAGTTCTGAATACGTTGTCACCCGCAGAGGACGTAGCGTACATATACAGAAGGAATTTAGCGAAGCATTGATTTTTCTACATGATTTACCAGAATAGTCTGGAAGCTTCAGTACCAACTGCATCTGTGACATCTGGGAACACTCTGGTCTTCTGATTGCAAGGCTTGTGGTTCAACGTCCTTTTATCTCTGCCTTTGAAGCCCAGATTTGCAGTAATTTTAGTAACATCCTTCAACAAAGGCGCTGACAAATCAGTTCCAGTAAAATAGCTTTTATTAATAATTATCACATGTCAGCATAGGCCTCCATTTTCATACCCTCTAATTCATTTTTCTGGACGTAGTTACACAAACACAGTAATGAAATGTGACAATCTTGCGGAGGGCGTGATGTGGGATGATGACTTGTAAATGTTTTGATGGGTAAAATCTAAACTCCATTTAGTTATTAATCTGATTCGCTGCTTGAGGCAGCGCAGACAAGTCAGGAGAGGAAACTGTATCAGAAGTCGTGACAGAAAACCAGAATAGCAAACAAAGCTCCCACGAATCCCAGATAAAAACTCTTATATGTAGTATCTTGGTATGTAGTGTTGGACTAAGGAAGGGTTAAGAATGTGGGGGGAGGAAAGAAAGTATGTTGCAAATGTAAAGGGGGAATGAATGAAGGACAATTGAATTTGGGTTAAATTTACAGTTTTTGTTTATACTTTAGACCAGACTGGCTTCACCGGGACTTGCTAAATGAAATGTCAAACTTAATATTTAATTTGATTTCTTTTTTTTTTCTTTTTTGGACATTTGAAAGTAAAAAATATCAAAGGACGGCAGCTGAGAAATCAAATATGCTCCTTACATGACTGTTTTTGTGGCTTTTGACAACACAAATTTGTTCTTATTGCCAATAGAGTTATTTTACATTTAAACCCACCGCTCCAAAGTTCTTTCTTAGGCTGTTGTTTGCAAAGCTGCACGTGATGTTGAGCACATGGTTACATTTGCTGTGCAATAAAATCAGTAACAAGGAAAAACATCAAGAAAAAGTCATGTAGAACAGATAAAATGTGTGTAATGGGGTTTAGACTGAACAATAGACTTTGAAAGAAGTAAGAGACTTTTACCACACTATCTGAGAGAAGACTCAGTCTCTGACACACATGCACAGAAAACCAATGTTGTCACAATGTTCACTGTTAGGCTTTTAATAAAGAAAAATGGATTAAGAAAAAACACCTGTTTGTAGACTTCTGCATTAAACCTTCTGACAAATGACCATCTCGCTACAGAGGTGAAGGAAAATGGCCTGCTGTGCCTGAACCGTTGAAAGATGCTGTTCACATAAACAAAGGAAAACAAAGATGTGCCAAGAAGGATGAACATAGTAGTTTTACCTAAATGTGGCTTCTAATTTGTGAAAATGTTGATCAAAGTGCAGATGCTTGGTAAGCCGGCTAAAGGTGCAGAGCTTCCAGAGCATCGCAGTCTTGCAGCCATAAATGCTCGGCGTCTTTATAGAACAGCATTTCCAGGAAACCGAGCCATGACTCAAGGAAATCACCTCTCTTTTTATAGAAACATAACATAGAAACATTAGAGGAATTGCACCTGCAAGTTACGAAGAACTTTTACATATGACATCAGTCGTTTTTATTTATTTTCATGCTAATCCAATGTCCTGCCATACATCTGTTTGCAGCTGGAAGAAGGGCACACGGGGCGTCTGGAGCGCACCGAGGACCTGTGGCTGCGTGTGAGGAAGGACCACGCCCCTCGCCTGGCCCGCCTGTCCTTGGAGAGCCGCTCCCTGAGGGATGTGCTGCTGCACGGTGAGTCACCATCAAATCCTCCCATTGTTCATTCAGGCCAACCACGGCTCACAGAGTCCTTACTCTTTGCTGTAAAACCGGATCTGTCTTTAAAAAGTTCTGAATCAGTGCATATGCAAACAGTTCTTCTCACCTTTTGCATTGTTTGTGTGATTGTGTATGAAAGAAATGACAATGCGTGCGTGAAGGTTTTTTTAAATTCTCTTTTATGCATAAATAGTTTTTAATATGGAAAGCACTTTGTGTTGGCTTGTCATGAAAAGAGCTTAATAATAAAATTCGATTGATTAAACACAGATAAACACAAAGTCCCCTACTTGAGTGAAGTCATAAATCTTCACGTTTCGGCTGTGTGGGGTGTTCAAAACCATTTTATTTCACAGGCAAGCCTAAGCTTGGGCGAGAGTTGGGTCGGGGCCAGTATGGAGTTGTGTACTTGTGCGACAGTTGGGGAGGACACTACCCGTGTGCCCTGAAGTCTGTGGTTCCACCCGATGATAAACACTGGAACGACTTGGCTTTAGAGTTTCACTACACAAGGTGAGTGAGTGAAACCTTTATGCACAGCAAAGATGAGCTGTCTGCAACTTATGAGTGAAATGATGAGCAGCTTTGTGCATGAAGTGCGTGGCTCTTAACTGAACTTGACAGCTTTCCTGCAGCAGCTTTATTCCACCCATGTTGTAGGAAAACACGTTTTCAGGACTTTTGAAAACTCATTTTAGCATGAAAAAATCAATTACTCCAATAAAATAAAAAGTGAGTGTGTTCTCATTATACAAAGGACATACCTTTGTTCCTCTCGTCTCTGTGTTTTTCTAGATCTCTACCAAAGCACGAGCGGCTTGTCGACCTGCACGGCTCTGTGATTGATCACACCTACGGAGGTGGCTCCAGCATCGCTGTGCTGCTTATCATGGAGCGGCTGCACCGAGATCTCTATACAGGCATAAAGGTGACTTATTGGTTTGGGAGTAGTTGGCAAACAGTTAGTTATGCTTTCTTTAGGAAGACCATAGCCTTTCCCCATCATGCTCCATTCCTCCAGTTAACCATTTTTTCTTAATCTCCTTTTTCCTGATTTTATCCGTCTCCACCAGGCTGGTTTATCGCTGAGAGAGAGACTTCAGATTGCTTTGGATGTGGTGGAGGGGATCCGTTTCCTGCACAGTCAGGGTCTCTTGCACAGAGACATAAAGCTGAAAAATGTTCTCGTGAGTTCACAACAATTACCACTTATACCAGTAATGGAATCTTTGTTGATTTGTGTATGTATATTACACACATACATATAAAACATAAATAAAATGCAAAATACCAGTTTATTAGAGGTTACATGTAAATTAAATGTATATTTATTTAAAACTTTATTTTATTATATTATTATTAATGCTTTTTATTGTTTGGAAATGGACTTCAGTCAATGGTCCTGCTTTTTAGAATAAAATGCCTCAGCTTCCATTTATTTGTCACATTTACTCTTATGTTACGTTTACAAGCAAATCTGTAAACTTGGGTTTTATTCCCTCCTGAGATGATCCTGACAAAAGCTGCATCATCTGCAAATTTTGTTAGTTAAATTTTGCAGTGTTCATCCTTTAAGAAACAGTGTATTTGCCACCTGACTTAAATGTGACAAACATTTAAATGAATGTGTTTATTACAATTCAAACCAAGACATTGTATTTGTATGTAAAGTTATTTAGTGTACTTTTATATAAAAGACACCATGCTGCTAATCTTGTTACTCTGCTGAAACGTTTTATACTTTTCTTTCCTTTAAGTTGGACAAACAGAACCGTGCAAAGATCACTGACCTTGGCTTCTGCAAACCAGAGGCCATGATGTCTGGCAGCATCGTTGGAACGCCCATCCACATGGCTCCAGAGCTGTTTACAGGTGCGAATGCTCAACAGTCTCACTGTTGGTAATTGCATCATGGGTAAACTCCTGTAGTACTACTTCAAACTGCTTAATCAGTCTGAGGTTTCTCAAAAACAGCCCACAATGTAACAAAATCAAAAGGCTTTATTTACTTAGGGAGGCATCCCTGTCATGTGGCTTTGAACATGTTTGATATTGTTAGGGTTGGCATTTCTGCTTACAGCCTGCTGTGTGAAAATGATGACACCTGACTGGGGAGAAATGTTTAACTTTGCTCTGACTCGTCTCCTGACAGGAAAGTATGATAACTCAGTTGATGTCTATGCCTTTGGGATCCTCTTCTGGTACCTCTGCACTGGCTCGGTGAAACTTCCAGAAGCTTTTGAGAAATGTTCCAGTAAGGACCAGCTCTGGAACAATGTTAAAAAAGGTAAAGGACTATGATTCACCTGAGCTCCATCATGTCACAGAACAAAAAAACTTGATGTCTGGAACATTTTAGCAGCTTGGATTACTTTGATTTCACTGCACAAACAAGTCAGATGAAAGTTCATTTGAAACAAAACTCACTAAGACCTGCAGGTATTATGCATGCAATAAGAAAATATTTAGTCAGGAAAATTCTGGGTCTAATGTACATGCAACATTTGCCAGTATTTATAGGCTCCAGCTGTTATCAGCATCGATGGAAGCATCACTCCTGTGTGCATGTCCGAATTTTAGAGGGATGCTGTGTAAAGTTTGATCACTAGGGATCCAAAACCTGTAATTAACCCCAAAAATTAAAATTTTGACCCAAATATCAGCCTAATGTGAGAAATAATGAATTGTGTATGGAGTCAATTCAGTGTTTGATACCTCTCAGTGTTCTGTGGGGGGTTCCCTCTTCAGAAACCAGACATGCAACTTGACATGAGCGGATCCAACTCTAATGGATCATGTGACCTGCAGAAATTTGCTCTTCCGCAGTAACACTGTGGGCTTAGCTTCTTGCTACTTTTTTTTTTAAAGTTAGTCAAATTTGAACAAAGTAAGAAGGTGAACATGATCTCTGAGAAACCCCGAAAAAAGAGAGAAACTTTCATTTTGCAACGATGTCATGTGGCCTGTGAGAAGTTACAGGTTTAGCCCCCTAGTGGGCAAAAGTTGCACAGTTTCCCTTTTAAATAAGGCTGCATATTTGGTCCTTCTGCAGTTTAACTGACAGCAATCGCACATCAGTGAATTAGCTAAATCACAACAAAATCAAGCAGGCTTATTGCATGAAACACTGGAACACACCATAAAGAAATGATCTTGAAAAATGTCAATATTCAGGCAAGAAGCGCCAATGTTAACGTTAACTTGCTGTTTGCAGTGAGTCTTTATTCGTGTCCATGTGGTTTTAGGCGCCCGACCGGAGCGGCTGTCCAGTTTTGATGAAGAATGCTGGCAGCTGATGGAAGCCTGCTGGAACGGGGACCCTTCCCAGAGACCACTGCTTGGCATCGTGGAGCCCAGCCTGCAAAGCATCATGGTTAGGCTTTGCAACTGTGGTTCCGAGCAGAAAAGCGGCAGCCTTGAGGACTCAAACTAAAACACTCCAGACAAACTAACATGTATGTGATAGGGATTCTTATCAGAAAAGTATTTTTGTTGTATTTATGAGGAACGGAGCTGAATGGACCAACGAAAGGCGACCAATGAAAACTGTCAGAGTTGTTCTCCATGTTCACCGTTGTTGGATTTGTGTTATTTATAAGGAGCCAATAAGAGGCAAAAAGTGTGCAAATGTGTTTTATTGTTTTTTGGCTTTGTGTATTTGTATACAAACTCTACAAAATGTTTTCCTTGTAGCTTTAGCGCTAATTCATCTTTTGTCATATAGCTGTCAGTAGATGCAGTTTGTTTTAAAAAGTATTCTGTTCCCAGTATTATGAAAAAATATAAATATATATCAGATTAATTTTAGATTGTATTTAAACTGAACATGTCTGCATCTATAGAAACCATCTTTTTTAATAAAATGATTTCTCTCAACAAAGTGTCTGTGTCAGGAACAAATGAATGCAAACTGATGTCTGCGTGCAACACCATGTCGCAAGTTGTGACCATGCTGAATAGTTTTAATTTTAAAAGCAATATCTTCCTGTTGTACTAAGACGTGGAGCTGTTTTCAAGATAAAAAAAAAAAAACTAATGTACCTGTTATAATGTTCCAATAATGCTGTTATTGGGGCTGCTTCCTGCAGAGGTCACTGCATATAAAAGCAACAACATGGATAAAAAAATCTATCGTCTATCGTCGAGGGAGATATAGTCTCCCTCAGACAGACAGGCTTGGTATTTAATATTAACATCCGTCCAGCAGCACAAAACTAACAAACAGGCTTCTAATGATGTAGAATTTCAGATAAAAACAAAATATTGAAAACTTAATTGGTGTTTGCAATATGCATACAAACAGGTTAGTCTCACTGAAACTACAAAAACAAAACTCTAAAACAAAAAAATTATCATCTGGAGTCACGAGTGGTAGAAAACATTTTAATTGGTAAAAACAAGAGCAGAGTAAAAGAGACTCTGTTTGGACACCAGTGTTATAACACCATGACTGATGTAGCAGTGTTGCTTCTTATGGCATGGAATTTATACATTAAGATCATGTGGTTGGTAAAAATGGCATCAACAAATATCACATCAATCTGAAAGACAAAGTAACTCCTGGAGGATATTTCCCTCAGAGCTTTAATAGTGATTCCTACTTACAATTAAAGATATTTTCTCGATTCATTTACAGTCACTGTACAGTAGAAATGGATTACAGCTGTGATAGTTTGCAGCTCAAGTCTGCATGTTTTTTTAAATTTTCGTTTTTTTTACAAAAGACAAAGTTTTGCTTCTAGTCTATAAAATGCAGCTTTTTAGTCACTGAAATCGAACGTGTTCATCTCTCAGATACGATATGTGAGAGCAGCTGTAAAAAAAAACGTGCTCACAGTGATTTACAAAAACACGAAATGTTTATCAAAAGTCCTTTAAGTCCTCGGAAAATGCAGTTTTGACCTCCTGAAGGCTTTCAGTCTGTTTCTGTTGCTTCTGGAGACAATCTTCAGTGACAAGACGTAGCTTATGTGGAGCATCGATAACAGGTAGATTTTCTTTTTTCCCCTCCTGTTCTCAAGTTCAGTTCAGCAGCCATGAATGCACAAAGATCCTCGGCGTCCAGCGACGACCTGCAGTCGACCGTCCGGTGCCTCTTTGACATTTCGGCCATGTGACATAACTCAATAACCTGAGCGTGAGCTCCTCCAACTGGCACAGTTGCCGGCAGCTCACACAGCAACCAGAGACATCACAAAGGTACGTATGAAAAAGGAAACTTCCCTGAATGTTTTCAAGTCTACAGCTAAATGACCCACCCCAAAAGCATCTTTATTGTCTCACAATATAATTATCCTGGAGCCAAAACAAACGAAAAGAATATAACAAATCTGGGCGGTAAATAAAAAAAAAAGTGCTTCAAGTATGTAAACAAAACGATTTCTTTAAAGGGAAACTTTTTGATCATGTGCAGTGGCTCCTGACGTTTGGCACATGTATAAACACACACACACACACACACTTTTCTGCTCAGTAGAGAACAACGATCAGGGAGGAAGAAGGGGGCGGCTCCTCCTTTTTCCAAGTTTTTTTTCCACAGGGAAGTCTGCTGCTCCTGGTTTGCAGTAACTGTTGAAGGAGGAGGCTCTATGACCTGCAAAGACACACCCCTCCGTCAACGAGGTCACATGGAGGTGTTGCAGTGGCTGCTGGGAAAACAGGAAGGTGCGAGGAGATGGAGGAGGTGGGTGAGGACAAATGGATGGAGGGCGTCGGAGACGAATGCAGCGCAACACAAGGAAGAATACAAAAATAAATCAAATTAAATATGAGACGATGAAACACGCACACACACGTGCACACACCCGCAGACACAGAGGCAGGTGATAGATGCCAAAATGATGCGCCAATCTGAAGACAGTGATCCTGATTGTTTTGGATCAGAGCTTCATGGGTTAAAATTAAAGAATAAAAATCTATGATTTTTGGAAAGAGAAAAGGGGCAAAAAAGGTTCATTAGTTACCATGATTTATAGGTTTACTGTTAATGTGACCTACGACATTGCAGGGACTGTAAAGTACATTTTAAAATGTGTTATTAAGAGACATAAATACATGAGACAACAAATGGGCTCAATTTCAACAATAAAAACTGCAGCTGAAAGTTGTTGAATGAAGGGATCATTTATAATTGATTTGGATCCAGTTGGCTCTGTAGGCTACTATAGAGCCGGAGCGACGTGTCCATAACACAGCAAAGACTGCGTGATTATAAAACTGGGACGTCTGAATTCCTCATCAGTGTTAAAGACAGAGCAGAAAAAATCTGAACCGTTCCTTTAAGAAATAAAGGTGCTCAACAGATGTCCCAGTAAAAAGGCTGTTCATGGACAGGGTTGTCCTCCCATGGCTTCACATTACGGTTATCATGTGAAAATGAGACAGTAAGGACGACCATAGCTGGGACGGCAGCACAGACTGTTTGACAGACAGCTGGACGACACACTGGATGACACAACAGTGGACACACTGAGCCAGCAAACAACATTTAACTTCTTTGTGATGTTTTTTTTGTCTGAATCTGGTGTTTTGGGTAAAAGCGTGTGCTCATACTCACTCTGATCCCGACGAGTCCCCGTCCACCGTACCCGCTTTGATGCTCAGGGCGACGCCGTTCAGCTGCTCGGGCAGGCCGGGTTTAGCTGGGCCGGCTCGATGTTCACTGGAGGAGGATCCCTGCGGGGATGCCGACCCTGGAGCGCTTTCACACATTTCACCGTGAATGTGACGCGGACCGTTCCTCTCTACGATGGGAGAAAGCTGCTTCTTCTTGAGGATCCCTGAAGAAAACAAAAACACAATGATTTCTGTGCAAACCCAGATCTAAGGCTTGATTTACCTCAACTAGGTGGGTTCATGTTATACAGGTACTACTCAGAAAATTTGAATATGCTGGAAAACATGTTTGATTGAGGTAATTCAGGATAAAAGGTGAAACCAAAATATTTCATGTACTCAGTACAGATGCAAGAGTTTACTTTCAGAGACCGGACATTTATGTACTTTAAATCCATTTTTTATTGATTTCAATCAATATTTACATTCTTTAGCTTTTTAATTTGAGGTTTTCTGAAGCTGCAAATCCTTATCAGCAAAATATAAACAAATAAAAGCTGAAATATATTGATTTGCAGACTATTTGTCTACATATGTACATTTAATCTTTGAAGTTAAGTTACAAGTACTACTCTAAAAATTAGAATTCCTGAAAAAGATTACATTTACACACATAGACAAATTGTATGCAAATCAATAATCAATCAATCAATATATTTCCGCTTTTATTTATTTATTTTTGCTTATTAGGATTTACAGCTTCAGAAAACCTCAAATTTAAAAACTCAAAAATTTGAATATTGTTAGAAATCAAGAATGGATTTTAAACAGAAAAATGTAAGGCCTCTGAAATTAAACACTTGCATCTGTACTTTGAATTGCATTGAATTACCTAAATAAAACAACTTTTCAAGCATATTTTAATTTTCCAATTGGTACCGGTATTGATTCTTGATATTCACTGATAATTCAGCCCTGTTTTGGGAGAGCTTTACCTTTATGAGGGTGGGTGCTGAGGATGGGGAGGGTAGGCATCAGCATGGAGTCCTGCGATCTGTCGTCTGGTAAGGTGCGTAGGCTGCGGCTCAGCATTGGCTCCGAAACGTCCATCTTCGTTCTGTCTGCGAGCTCGGCATCACCCACGACCGCTGTGTAATCTTCAGGCCAGTACATCTTACTCAAACTGTTGTCTGTAAAGTGCACAGTGAAATAAAATTTTCAGTCCGTGCAGCAAATGTTACATTTTGTCCAAATAGGGCTGGGCGATATGGCCTCAAATCAATATCACGATATGTTGAGTTCATGTTGATAACGATAAATGGACGATAACAGCACTATGGTGCACAATTTTTGTTTTCCACCGATGTAAATTCAGACTGATGTACTGATCCACTGTGCCACTCTCTATTCTGTACATTCTGGGAATCAGAGTTTTTGTAAAATATTTCATATGAATTAATTAACAGTGGGACCAATAATCATTGACTGGGCATCCCCATTGTATTTTTATTTACTAAAGTCCCATGATAAGAGCATCCGTACGGACGACAGCAGCTGTGATCATCTTTACCGTGAGGCTGGGGTCTCTTTGCACCATTGGACGCCAGGTTTTCCCAGCACTCGTCTGGGGGGAGCGGACCCTCCTCATCTTCGCTGTCAGAGGAGTGTGTGGAGGCGTAAGAGCCGCTCTGGTCATCCTCCAGAGACAGATCGCTGTCTGAGTCGCTGTCGTGTTCTACGGATCATACAGGAGGAGAAGGTGAGTCCAGAAACGGCATCTATCCATGTGATGGGAATCACACATGACACATGATCACGCTACCATCCGGGCGCTCCTTCGTTTCATGGAAGAGCGACGTGTGGTCGTTCAGCGCGATGTGCGCCTGGCTGTTATTCAATCCATCGTCCCTGAATGGAAAGAAGAGTTATTTTTCTCCCGTCGCTCAGTCTGAACTCAGCGCATTAGTCTTATTCTAGAAACGACTTCCTCACCGGAGGACGAACGGCACGTAGCTCTGCTGGCTCTTGCCGCTCTGCATGGTGCTGTTCAGAGACACACTGGAGTCGCCGAAGGGGAGGTGGTACAACTGGCTGTTCATGTAGTTGGGGTTGGGTTTATAGCTCTGGAGGCACAGGGGAGAAAATCATGAGCGGTGTCAGTGGCTCTTCCATAATGAATGAAATCATTAAACGTAATCAGATAAATGTAACAGAGGTTTTACAGCTGAGCCCGGCATGAACTGAAAGCGTTTGTGCTGATAGACTCACAGAAGCCTTGGATTTGATCATGTGATCTGGACGCTTGCGGCTGCAGCAGTACTTCATAGCGTCTCTTGCTTCCTTATTGAAAACGATGCGGAAGAAAAAAACGAAAGGACCCTGACAGACGGAAAAAAAAGGAAAGTGAATAGATCTGCAGAAATCAGCATTCTAAGCTGTACCAACGTGAAAATGATGCTCACCTGGACACAGTTGAACCCTGCGAACAGGTAGTGGAAGATGATCATGTCGCTGTTGACGGAGAGGAGTGCGAGGAAACACGTGGCTGAAACCAAGAAGAGGACGCCGCCTGCAGTTTTCAGGCCTGAGCTGAAAGATGGGAATCATGTGAAGAAGAAATTAGTGACAAACTGATGATTCATAAACATCCACTGATCTGAAGATGGATTGTAAAAACATGCAAAGCAACTATTATATATTAGAAATGAACTTTTAGAGTAAATAATCTCTTTAGACTAACCCTGCAACCCCCTCATTATCATAAATATTATATCTAGCCTGTATTTTCTTTCAAGTGATTAAAATTATATTTATTTGATTTATAATCAAGTTATTTGTAAGAAGTTTGTCTCCAGCACACAAAATGAGTCTAATGAGAGAGAGAAGAGGATACAACACACAAATCTAGCAGTACCAGCTAGAAGTTCACATATTTCGGCCTCTTTTTACTGTTGTCAAGCAGGGACACAGATATTTTTAGAGTGCATTAAAGTTTGATCCGATGCTGCAGTTATTATATTCAGATGAAAAACCCATCATTGTGTCCTTTCCTCATGGCTTGAATCTTTGCATTTTTATATAAAAAACCTTTTAAATAAGAGTGATGTTAACTAGGGATGGCTCGATACCACTTTTTTTCCCATCTGATACCGATATCGCTGCCTCGAGGATTAGCCGATACCGATATGACTCTTTTTTTCACTCTTAAAGTTGTTAATAATACTTAAGATGTAATTTTCTTGATACTAACTTCTAAAAACATCACGTTCTCTGCGATAACTGAAGTAATTTGTAACTGCTCTGGCTTTATAATATTACATAAACATCTGATATAACAGCATTTGTACACACAACATTCACAGCTGCACTATGAAACAATTTGAAATAAAAGTGCAAGTTAGTGCAAATATTTAAAATACATTTAAATAATCTCAGTGTGGTTTATGGTTCGGATCGGATAGGTTCTAATAAATAAAAAATCTGATCCAGTGTATCAGATGGGACCATCGCTGATGTTAACAATGCTAATGATGCAGCAGCATGTAAACTCACACACGAGGCGCCTTCTTGTCGATGCTGTGATGTCTCAGTGAGCAGGAGGCTCTGGACGACAGGATGTACAGGAAGATGTTCATCTGTGGACGCAACATCACACTACATCACCACGTACGGCGTGGAAAGAAAACACTAAATAATATCTTCTATTAAAACATTAACTTCTACCAGTGCTTTTATGACGATGTTTTTTTATCCAGTGGTGTTTTTTTCTTTGTTTTAAAAACTCAAATGACGACTTAAGAAATCACAATCGCCAAGTAACAGTGTCTGTACACGGCTGCTACTCACCGACACCACCATGGCGATGGGTCCTGCAAAGCTCCAGATCAGGGTGTCGTACATCGACAGCCAACAGAAGTCAGGATTCCCGTAGCCTTCTGGGTCCAGGCCCACTGCCAAACCTGAACACAGCGACACAAAAACAGAGAAAAACTCCATAACCAGACCCATACACGTGGGTTAGCTTCTTCTACTTCAACCCTCAACATCACGATGAAGCACCGAAATTTTGTAGAAAAGAGCTGATTACAGATTAAAACATGAAACTTCTAGCTTTTAATGATATAATGAGGGAACCTGTGATGAAGGCGGGAACTCCCCAGCCAATCAGGTAGTAGAATCTCATGGGCCCGTAGTTGATGTCTCGCACTTCGCAGATCATGCGGTAAACATGCAGTCCCTCCAGGAACAGCCAGGAGAACGAGCAAAGGTAGAAAAAGTGCAGCAGGATGGCGATGACTGTGCACAGAAACTGTAGAGAGAGGAAAGGTTAAAACCGTCAGGGCCGTGAGGTCAGAGAGGAGAAGGGAGGAGGCGAAGCAGACTGAGCGATTACCGGGTTGTCAGCCTGGTTGATGCCCAGGATGAAGATGAGCTCAGAGAAGAAGAGCGCTGTGGCTCCGTTGTTGATGATACTCGTCTTGTTGCACTGCATCGCTCTCAGGCACAGGAGGAAGACGGTGGTGAGGAAGAGGAAGCCCAGCGTCACACCGGCGGTGCTCCAGGTCAGGATCTTAATGGGCAGGATCTCCCCGTTCTGACACAAACATCACATTTAGCTCCGTCACATGACAGCGTGGGGATATTTACACATGTAGTGAAGTCGTGCCGTTCCTCACCTCCCGCCTGCTGACGTCCATCAGCACGGCGAAGCTGGTCATGTGATAACACTGGCAGCTGATGTGGGAGCTGTTCCTGAAAACCACCTCGCAGCCTTTGGCCGACCATCCGCCGTTTCCAGCTCTGAGGCGGCGCAACGATCACAGAACAACGTGAGGCTTAACTTCACATTACTGCTAGTGTGTGTGTGTGTGTGTGTGGCTTTGCACTCACAGTATGGTGTGGTTCCAGAACACACAGATGGGTTTGGAGCGCTCCTCGGTGGCGATCAGGCGGAACTGCACGTTGATGGGCTTGTCCAGCGTGTGCTGCAGCAGCTCGTCGTTGTCGTGCACCGTGATGCTGACCACCGGCGTGTTGATGACCGGGCGCTTCGGGACTCTGCGAAAAACAAGAGAAATCATGAATTATGCATCTTTTTAACCCTTTCGTGCATGAATCATTTAACAAACAGTGCCACATGTTTTTTGCATAAAGTAATTCACTTCCAAAGACACATATAGTAATAGTTTTACTTCTTAATCATATTTTACTTTTAATTTTTTTAATGTATTTTGATAGTTTATTCAAAATGATTAATTAAATATGCTTTCCATATTTCTATTATATGGATGTTCTATAAAAATATGTCTGTATCATTTTTCTTTTCCCGTTTATCACCACAGAAAGTTGGGTTATTCCAATGTATGAATGTACATATTTAAATATTCATACATCCAGTAAGTGACAGTGTATTGCATGAATCATTGACGACCTCTGAAGTGAATTTAACATGAACATTTGCTGATTTAGATCACCAAAATGCTTCATTAGTCTCATGTCTCACCGCAGACTCCTCTTGTCTGGGTCGTAGCTCTCTGGAAGGAGCGCTGAGAGGCTGTGGAAGATGATGACGCTGGCGATGGCGTCCTGCTGGCTTTCGTCTGGGTGCCGTCTCTTCCTGTTAGCCGAGAGGTTCCTCAGCGATGTCTCTGGGAAGGCATCCAGGTGTCTGTGGCCCTTGGGGTCCACTGGTGGCTGAAAGACTGAGTCGGGGATGGTGACAGCTGTCTCCTGGTCCGCAGGACGCGGGCCCCTCAGGGACTGGTACCGTGGGAGTTTGGCCCCGGCAAAGTTCATCTTTTTCAGACGGTCCACAGAGATGACTGCAGAGACAAACACACAGAAAAGGTAAGAGACAAAAGATGCTTTTTCTTGATTATTGTTGGAACTTTTTTTAGTTTTCTTAATTTCTGTATCAGTTTGAGATTTCTATACATAAAACAGACAAAACTTAACTGGAAATAACTATTTTCATAGGATTTGGTTTGTGATCAGGTTGAAATTTCATATATTTATTAGGGGTGGGAAAATTTAATCGAAAAATCGAATATCTGGACTTTTTATTTAAAAATATTAAAATCAATTTTTGTGTAAAAAAAATCCCATACCGGGATTTTTTTAGTTCACAATTTTAATATCAATTAAAAAAAAAATATATACATATATTTGCAAAAATGTTTAAAAATAATTTTTTTATTTGTTTTTTATTATTATTTCTATTTATCTTTTGTACGTGTCTTGTAAGGCATTATAGCAGCAGAAAGTTGGTCTGGGTACTGTGTTGTTTTTTCCTAATTTAAATTAAGATTTATTGCAAAAATTTTTGTCTAATCCACTAAAATATGCAATATCAAAGAATCACAAAAATTGAATCGGCACCCAAAAAATTGTAAAGGAATCTAATCAGGAGGACAGCATATTGTCCCAGCCCTAACATTTATCAGTTCTGTGATAATTACAGCTGCTGACTAATGCTACATCACACATTGTCAAACACGCACCGATGTTTGGTGTGACGATGGTGAAGGGACTTAGGTACGTCTTCCTCATGTTCTGTGCCAGAGCATTAGCGTAGTCTTCAAAGTGGCGCAGGAGCGCCGCCGTGCCGCCCTCCGAGTGCTGGATGAGCTCCCAGTGCGGCCGCGTGTCTGGAGACAGGATGGCGCTGCCTACGCGGACCAGATTCTGTCAGAGAGCAGCGACAGTTCAGTGTGACAGGATGTCGCAGCAGAGAGGGAAAGAAGTGTGATGAATTCCCTGCAGACACTACGTGAAAAGCTGTGAAGTCCAGCCGGGCAGAAACTCTGTTTACACAGTCATGGCCTGTTCTTTCCTTGTTTCATGCTGTATTTCACAGATTGTGTGTGTGTGTTGTCATGCGGTGGTTCACCTCAGTGAAGTGGACGTCCTGTGTGGCTGTGAGGTTGAAGCCCTGCTGGCTGCTCTCGTGCTGCAGCATACTCTGGATGAGCCGGTAGGCAACTTTCACGTCACTCCCGTAGAACCGCTCCGTGTGCACAGTGGCGTTGGCCAACATGGCCGCCGTCTGCTGCACATTCCCAGAGTCCAGGAGCGACATGTTGCGGTAAAACATCTCAGACTGGAGAAATAAAAAAAAATTAAAGAACCATTTAACCCTTTAAATCCCAACCCTGAAACAACTGGTGAAAAAAGTCTGATTTTTAAACTCTGAAGTACTTATTTAGCCCTTTAACAAAATGTGTAAGAAAATAACTTTTTTTGGGCGGTGGGGGGGCTACATCTACCATTCATTACTTTATGACAAGTCAAAATTAATATAGTATTCTACTTCTCGGCATCTATTACAGAGGCAGAAGACAAGTTTCATACTATATTCTACAGAGTTTGAGCAAAGTTTTTGCCATTTTTACTAGTTTTTACCATCCTCCAAGTGATACAAAAAGTCTCAGCTTAAAGGGATACTGTGTAACTTTTGGCAACTAGGATTCCAAAACCTGCAATTAACCCCAAAATTAAACTTTTGACCCAAATATCAGCATAATGTGAGTATTAATTAATGATTTCTGGTGTTAATTCAGTGTCTGACACCTGTCAGTGTGCCCTCTTCAGAAACCAGCTATGCAACTTGACATGAGCGGATTCGTCTCTCACGGGTCATGTGACCTGCAGCACTTTGCTCTCCAGCTATAAAACACAGTGGGCTGTATTTCATGCTTCTTTTTCTTTGAAAGTTAATCAAATTTGAACAAAGTAAGAAGGTTAAAATGATGTCTGAGGAGCCCAGAAAGAGACAGACTGTTTAATTTTGAACAATGTCATGTATCCAGTGGGAAGTTACAGGTTTAGCCCCCTAGTGGCCAAAAATTATACAGTATCCCTTTACTGTAAATGAGATTTGTTTCTCAGGGATGAATCTGAGTTACACACCAAAGCTTTCAGCTTGATGAAAGTAGCCGAGGTGCAGTTGAAGAGGTTGGGAGGCAGCCAGCCCTTGTGCTCATCGCAGTGTCGGATGGCTGTGCCTGGAAAGAAATGACAAAGTCTTTACATTAGAGAGGGGAAGAAATGGCTGGAGGCAAGCTCCACATACTGCTGTTATTATATGGTCATTTTATAAGCTGCAAAAAAACCAGCATACCCAGAGTCCCCTTGGGACAGGGAACGGCAGCAGGGAGACCGAACTTAGTCCTGGGCCACCATATTCCAGCCTCGATGGCCTGAGGGCAGCTGTCATAGATTACTGAGGGAGAAGGTGCAGAGATGATGATGATGATGAGAAAAATGGAAGATTCTATTCCTGTTCATCTATAATGAAACAGGAAATGGATGTAAGGTCTCACTGACCCTCGCAGCCGTTCAGAGACACCTCAGCGAACGGGTTGTCGCAGCGATCGCACTGACGTCCGATGACGCCGGGTTTGCACTGACACTGGCCCGTTTCCCTGTCGCAAGCTCTGGAGAAAGAGCCGACCGGGTAGCAGTCGCACAGCAGGCACGTGTCGCTGCCTTCCAGACGGTAGTGGTTGTCCTGGAAACGAGACGTGAGGGACAGATTTGCAGGGTTAGATTCCCTATTTTTTTTATACATTTGCAAAGTTTCCCACCTGAGAAACAACTCATGCTGCAGCTGTCCAAAAATACCAGATTTTTTTCACTTAGTGTGTCTGCCTGGAGTTTTTGCTCCAGGGCCAGATGACGTGTTCCATAAAGCATCAGCACATTTCTATATATACCGTACGCTGGATTATTATCCTGCAAAACACTTTAACACAAAACATTTTCAGGTTTTTCTGAAACAGGGTTAAATCTGTTGATGGAAATCATTAATCCAATGTTTTTTCTGTGAATTTTAACTGCTTCATATATGTGAAATTGTGCAGAATTGAATATCATGATTTTTTATTACACAATTCTAAAATCTCTTTTTTTTGTTAGAAAATTGAATATTGGGATTTTTGTTTAACAATTTTAAAATAAATATTTCTTTGTTTAAAAAAATCTATCTTTTTTCAAATAAATGCAATTTCTTTTAAAAATAATTCCTTAATTTCATTTTTATTATTATTTTTATGTATCTTTTTTACTTGTCTTGTCAGGCACATAGCAGGATGCGGGTCTGGATACTGTGTTGTTTTTTCCGAATTGAAATTAAGAAAAAAAGAATAGCCATAAGATTTTTTGTAACATTTTTTCTTTTTGTCCACGAAAATCTGCAGTAAAGAAGAATTGCAATTTAAATCGAATCGGCACACAAAAAATCGTAAAGAAATCGAACCGGGAGGAAAGCATATCATCCCAGCCTTACTAGGCATTGATTTAAAACATTATTTGGAACATATTGACGATATTGTCATCATTTATTACATGAGACACCGTATGATACAAGATTTCTTTAATGATTTGGGTTCATATGACCAGTTAAACTATGTTAAAAAATAGATTAGTTTTCTGAAATCTGATGTTCAGGTCAGACACGGCTATTACCAGATCACATCTTTATGTCCAAGCATCAGCAAAGATTTTTCCTTAGGTTGCTGTGGCAACCATTTTAGTGCCTTTAGCAGTGTAGAGATGCTGGCGGCACAGCTTTAAAATGTCAGGCTGCTGCTGTGACACCAGCAGTGTATCCTGTGTTGTGATGCAGAAGAAACTTGATTTTCAACAATGGGAAAAACTGCATCTATATTTCATTTCAAACCAGCTTTTTAACATATTTTTTTTATAATTGGGAAATTAATAATTGAAAGTGTGTGGAAGCTCTTTCTTCACATATTTCATTTCCAAAGTTGGGATTTCTTTTTAAAACTGCTCTCACCTTGCAGCGGCACTCTCCACTCGTCTTGTTGCAATCAGAATCGAAACCTTTGTGTGTCGGGCAATTGCAGGGGCCGCAGGTCTTGTGACCCCACCAGCCTCTTGGACACGGCAGGTCGGTCCTGTGGAAGTGCCCAGTACCCAGTATGAGTCCATTTTAACCTCAAGGACATGAAACACGCACATGCAACGTTTAACCTGAATGTGGGTAAACATACTTTTTCTCGCAGTATCTTCCGAAGTAGTTTCTGGGGCAGTCGCAGGCGTAACCGCGAGAGGAGCTCGGCTTCCTGATGCATTTTGACTCATGCTCACAGGGGTTCAGTGTGCACACATCGCTGCAGTTGGTGCCGAAGTAACCTGCAGAGGAAAAAAGCAGATTAAAAAAGGTTCTTAAATCAGCCTGACTCAGCGATTCTCCATGTGCCAGGATTGGAAAATGTTTTGAGTTTGTGATTATTCTAGCAGGCTGACCGCTGAGGCAGGTGCAGGAGTAGCTGTCCCAGTCGTCGCTGCAGTAGCTGTTGTCAGGACAGGGGTTAGAGCTGCAGGGATCCGGCATGCTGCAGCCCTGCTCTAGATTCACCTTCCTCGCCTGTGACAGGCTCAGAGCGCCACCGACACGCAGACCCTGCAGGGATACCATCACACTTACAACATACTGAAGTGAACTGACTGCATAAACTGCACAAACAAACACAAATGCTTCTTCATTCATCATCAAAATGCAGATGACAGCTGGCATGCAAAGGGTTTTATATCCAGGACAAACCTGGATGCAGCCACGGAAGCCGTGCTGAACTTTCCCATCAGGCTTCGCTAAACCACCGACGCTAACAGTCTTCAGCTTGGAGTCCCGCAGCTTCCCATCCACCTCCATAGTGGCCTGGAGATGAAAAAGTGTGTGAATTATAGCTGAAAACCATAAATATAAAGTCATTTACAGTTAGGGCCGGACAATATATAAAGATTTTCAGATTTATATCGAGACTTTGTCACACAAGAAATAGAATGAGGGAGTATTGTTTATATCGAGTTAGCTTGTTTTGAGTTAAGAAAATCTCTTTTTTTAGCATTTTGCACAACTGTTTCTTTGTTAGGATCATTGAAAAGTATTTTTGATTATTTTAATACACATCTAATTTAGTTTCAGTCAAATATCTTAATGCACATGTGCTTCTGATCCATAATGAAAGTGCATCTAGCACTCAAGACCGTAAATTTGAACCGTCTCTTTGTTTACCTGACCGAAAATTTTAATCAAGATATATATCGTATGTTGTGACTAAAGAAAAAATTATCAAGAAAATTGGTTCATATCGCCCTGCGCTATTTAAAACTCACCAGGTAGAGGCCGTGGTCTAAAGACAACACCGCCTTGTAGTGGCTTGCTGCTCCTCCCAGGCTGCTGATATCCAGCAGCAGGTGATGCCAGTCGCCATCGTTCACCAGCACTTCCTCCACACGGGAGAGAGTGGAGTCCTCCCCCCTGTGAAGACCCATCAACACGCTCCCCCCTCGCAGCTGGATGGAGGAGATGGAGGAGACAGCGGGAGGGACATGAACCCAGGGGGATAAAAAAGAAGAAACTTCTGAAAAGGTTTCTTAAGGTTACAGAAGCAGACGCAGGTTTTTGGTGATCAAGTCAGTTCAAAAGTTTAAACTGTTTAAGATTAAAGCAACATTTGATTCAATTCTGTGTGCATTTAAGCCGATGACCAGAGGTGTAAGGAGTACTGAAAATTTGTACTCAAGTACAAGTACTGTTACATTGCTAATTGTACTCAATTACAAGTAAGAGTACTGGTCTTAAAAAATATTTAAGTAAAAGTACAAAGTACTCTTCTCGAAAACAACTATTATTAATTACCGGCATATACAGGCAATAGCAGGCATTTGATTCAGTTCACCTGTATAAAACATCTATGTTCAAAGCACTTTTCTCAGATGAACAATGCATAGAAGGAAATTTTTTGGTAAAGAAATGACATGAGCAGAGATTTTGTTTGTTAAAAAAAAAAGATAAAAAAATGTTTTGTACCGACATAGAACAATTAAAATTGTTCCCAAGTGTCCTACTAGCCTAGACTTCCTCGCCTTTCTGTCACACTTCACTTTCTGAACCTTCTGACGCTATTTTTCTAAGTTTATCGAGTCTATCTGGTATTATTCTATTTTCATTACAATGATTTTAAAAGTAGCGAAGTAGATTAGATGGTATGAATTGTACTCGAGTATGAGTAAAATTACACACTGAAAAAATACTCATAAAATTACCCAAAAAATGTACTCAATAACAGTAACTTGAGTATTTGTAATCCGTTACTTCCATCTCTGCCGATGACGGTCTTACCTGCAGGGTGAGATTGTGCTTCAGGCCGGAGGAGATGTGGAGCAGCGTGGCGGTGGATTGGCGGGTGCGGAACATGAGCTCTATGTGCCAGAGGACCGACGCCGCCACCGCCTCCAGGTTGGTCCACTGCAGCAGGCTGTTACCCTGGAAACGCAGCGGGTTGGCCATGACTGCAGAAAATGGACGGAGATAAAAAACACACAAAAAATACTGAGTGAGTGAAAAGCCAAAAAGTAGGAAGAAGTAATGAAGAAAAACGAGGACAGAGAGTTTCTCATTAGTTGACGTGGGATGATGAGTCATTGCTGGAAAGCAGAAAATGTTCTCGCATCTCCTCCAAGTTGTCAAAGCCAAACTCTCACGTTCTGCAGACGGACACAGCAAGACACCCTCATTTAAAGAAAATGATTGAAGCATTGGGGCTTAATGGGTGATTGACAGAGAACCACAGTATAAAAGTGAAAACTGGGCAATTTTCTGCAGCTTTTCTTCTGATTTTTATGGATTCTCTCACAAAATGTTCTAAGAAATTTCTAAAATCATTTTCCTGCGCTTTGCAATCCAAAAGAAAAGCTTTCTGTCTGTCTCTCATGTTATAAAAGGCCACTCCTCCAGCATGATGTGCAGCAGTTTCCCTCTCATTAAGCTGTCTCTGCGTGAAGAGCAAAATCAATGACTAATCGTGACAAATAAACCCCATGCACTGAAGACCTTTGCTGGAGAGAGATGCAACAGGAGGAACTGTGATTTCTCTCTCTGATTGCTTCACTCCATTAAAAAAGAAGTATTTACACAATTAACCCTTCATAAATATCTATAAATTACACTTTACAAGAAGGTTAACACACAGCGTCTGTATATTTCATGAATAGTCAGATAGACAGGCATCACAGTAAAGCTTTTGTTTTTTTTTGTTTTTGGATTAAATGTCACTAATAAAATATAAATAATAATGAGAAATGATTCCCAACACCATTGTCTGATTGATCTTTAGAAATCTTGCTGTGCTCTGCAATTAGACCCTTTCTTTCTTTTCCTCACACCCATGTGTTTTGTGTAACTGACCTGTCATCATCAGACTCAGGAACTTGTTAGTCAGCCTGTCATGCCGTAAAAACACTTGCCGATAAATCATCTTTCCTGTATACTTCCCAATGAAAGCAGAGCTGCTCTTTTGTCACTACAGTCTCTCTCAGTTCTCATTGCTCTCCCTCTGTCACATCTCAAGTTTCTTAAAATCATAAATCAGCGCTAACAGCAGCTGCAGCAGTTCAGGTGGAACAGCAGCAGACACAGGAGGAGACAAGAACACATATACATGAGCTACTTCTTCAAAAGTTGCAAAGTGTTTAGTCTTAAACTTTCTCAGCATCGTGTAAATAAGTGAGAATTCAACTTCAAGATGACAGACGTCAAACTAAACAGTCCTCAAGTTCACAGTCATTCCCAGAAGGCTCGTATCACAGATAAATACCAGTCACTGCACACATCCCACTGTTTACAGCAGTCTGATGGGTTCCAGTTCCTCCACTCAATGACCAGTTAAGTCTCCAGTCACATCTCTGTAAACATCTCTGCGCTCCACATCTTAGCTTACCTCGTTCACAGTTCTGTCCTCCAAACCCGAGCGGGCAGTCGCAGCTGAAGGAGCCCCACAGGTTCACACAGGTGCCCCCGTTCAGACACGGGTTATTGTTGC
Source organism: Craterocephalus amniculus (assembly GCA_036024015.1). Lineage (NCBI taxonomy): Eukaryota > Metazoa > Chordata > Actinopteri > Atheriniformes > Atherinidae > Craterocephalus > Craterocephalus amniculus. The sequence continues at coordinate 4,058 of JAVQJG010186305.1, read as the reverse complement.
AGAAATGTCTCTTGGCAGAGCATCCTGGGAGGGCGGGAAAGTCAGAGAATAATCTGTTTGATCTATCCAACCGCATTATTTCAACACAGAAGCAAAGAGTCAGAAGGTAATCAACTATTCATAACAGGTAGCACAATCATTTCCCTGTGACTCTACCTTCCAGCTGTGCTCATTTAAAGTCACCCTTATTTCCTCTGCTGCCTCTTCTCACAGCAAAATCCACTTTACAGCAAACAGATGAATTCAAGCAGAAAGTAACGCGGCGTACCTGGCAGAGTGCCGTTGTTAGCGATGAAGCTGGCCATGTCTATGTGCTGGTTGTCTATACGCAGGTTCTTCATGCATCCCACAAACTGGTGGTTGCGAACAGGAAAATCTTCGGGGAGTTTGGGGACTCCTCCAAGGAGCAGGGGGCCGGTCAGGTCCAGAGACCTGACAGCACAGATGAAACCCGTTTACAAACCCAGAGTCATGCTCCGGCCCGACCAACACACACAATCGACTCTAACGCGCTGGAAACGTGCATGAAAAATTCACCACAGTTATTTGCTATTTTTTTCTCCATGGAGAAAAAGGGATAAACATCGCAACACAGGAAAAACAGCAGAGCTTGGAAAGCGTCCCTGGAGATGAGACACTTGATTCAAAACAAGCCTATTTCTTCTTTTAATTAGTAAACAGCGAAAAAATCAAAGATGATTAGTGGAGTCAACATGAAAGCGAGGATAGAATTCATCCAGAAAGATAAAAGGGGTGTTTATGGACTCATTTTACATTAGTCTTAATTCTGAACTTACTTTTTGGATCCTGACTGGCTGCCCTGAGCAGAGCAGGCGTACTTTCCGATCATGTGACCAAACCTCAGCGCCACAGAGGTGTCGCAGTTATCCACTGTCACCACGACGACCTTCTGATCTGAGGGGCCCTGCGGCAGGCCGGCCTGGTTTAAGATCGGCTGCGGATGAGACAAACCCATGAACATCAGGATAAACTATGGAGCATCTTTCTTGTGTGTCAGCTAGAAAAGTGATGCATCTAAGAGAAATCTGGTGCTTGTAGCACAAACTGGAAGCTGCTTGTTTGAGACGGCCAGTAAAAATAACCTAAAAGATCAATCAGCGCAAAGATCCTAAAACGCTGAGACACGACAAAAACAGCATCGCCACACGGCTATTTTTAACACTGCTCGGTATTTGTTGATCTCTTAAAAATAGAACTCAGAATCGAGTCATTTAAAAATATCTCATTATTCTGTTCTTTTTTTTTAAAAAAAGGATGAAGCAATTATTTAATTATTTTTATTATCATTTTTTTTATATTATTACCTTATATTAAATTATTTATATTATTTATATTTATTATTTATTTAAATTAAATCATTTGAACTTTTTAAGATTTACCTTTTTGTATTTTATTCTATTTTATAAATATTTACCTCATTCATCTTTATTCTTGGTACAGAAAAAAAAAATCACTCTGAAATTAACTGTGCATGTGACAAATAAACCTCTTTGAATCTTAAATCTTAAAGTGAGCAAAACTTCTTCAGATCTCAGCTTGTCCCAGACTGTGTGCAGATTAAACACCCGGGCTTTCAGAGTGGAAAACAACAGCTAAATAAATGATCCTTTGCATCAAACTCTGTTCACACACACACACCCAGACACACAGCAGAGGGGTCTCCTCTCTGCACGACTCCACCCCTGTCGACAAAGCATCTTTTTCATTGTCTGAGAAATCAATAGGGGGAGGCACAAAAGGAGGAGGGGGCTGTGGGGGAGAGAATGACGATCCTGTCAATAAAAGGTTGTGACCTTTTTACACACAGGCCAGTTTCTCCGGGGTCACGTAGGGCTCATATTAACCCTAAGTGTGGGTTCAAGCTGCTGTCGTGAGCTGAGCGCTCACACATCTGACTCAGGCCACGGAGCGGTCAGCTGGTCAGACGGGACTTAGACAGAATTAACTCCTCTTACATGCAGAGATAATAATAATAAGTAACATTACAGCGTTTTACAGTCGAGATTTTTATTTCTATACAGTCAATTAAAATAGATCCCTTTCAATCCGACTGACAGAGACGGAGGAATTATAATTTCCTGATAGCTCCGGGCTTGTGATTCTCTTTGTCTCTGCTGTCTGATCTCTTAATTTAAAAGATAAACCGCTGAGATACCGTCAGCTGATGCAATGTGTTTAGCAGCTCTATCAGAGCAGGTTTATTAAAACTAAAGACTCACTATCAGGGACGGATGTAATTTTAGCTTGAGGCGCCGCCACAGTTGAACTTCTCTCACATGATTTTCACTTTGAGCAGATTAGATTAATTCTCTGTGAGCCTGCAGTAATGCACGTCTGTAACTGAGAGGCTGAAGTTGGTTAAATTCCTGTAGTCTTGTGATCGCAATGTGCCCAGTGTTAGCGATACGAGCCAGACACGGCCGGTAATAGAAATATATACCCATCTTACAACCTCACCTGAAACACTTGACAACAAGAAGCGGGGAAATGTGTTTTGGTTTCTCACTGAGCTGCAGTGGTAATGAAAAACTGGAAAAGACCTCTTGACCCTTCGGAGGGGAAAAGCATGTACATAGATGGGAAAAGGTGCAGCTGAGAGGTACTTCAGTGCTATTCTACCTTCCAAACACATTCCAACATTGACTGCTGGGTATTTTGCAGATGTAATTATTTTAAATTGGACGAAAACAATGCATTAATCCAATAAAAATCTAAATTAGATCTACTGGAAGAAACTCAATCCAATATTTATAACTATGTTTTCATTGGTGTGAAATGATGTAAAGAAAATGATCCGTTGTGCTTCTTATTATCGTAGGAAGAGGTTTTTATATCCAGCTGCTGTGCGTGAATTTTATTTTTGCTGTGTTTCAGATACATGATCTTTCATAATCTGCCTCTGATTAGCTGATCCTCATCGTTAACATTGCTACTCTAACCCTTCAGCCAAACTAAACTAAACTAAACAGCATGGGCCCCCTTCTAGGAAGCAGTGAGTCAGTTGACTGCAGTCTGCAACTTTGACACTAGATGTCACTTAATTCAAATCTATTCTTCTTTAAACCCAGGGTTTCCCAAATCAAATGAAAGAGGCCATGACATTTCTGTGTGTTTGGGAGAACATATTTGAATATCTAAAATCATTAACCAACTAAAAAACTCTTGTTGCAGTTCTTTCCAAAACTGGAGCCAGTTTAGTGCATTACTCATGATGAGACTGAAACATTTGACCATAAATAGTGCGAAAGGTGGTCCTCTAACCTCCTGTTACATTTTAGATGTCTCAGATTACCCGAAAAACTGTTTATATAATTTTAGCAAACATAGGAAATGATCAAGACCACACAATACCCCTGTTAACAGTGACAAGAACTAATGTCCTGCTGAGAGTTTAAAGGTGGTATTACTACTGTTAAAAATATTACTATTGTTAAAAAAAAAGGACCTCATTCCATTTTTCTCAAAACCAAGTAGTTTTTAACAGTTCAGGTCCTAAAACCATCAACACTGCCGTGGAAATAAGAAATAAGAATATTCAGTGAGGAGGTTAAGGGAAATTCACATTGGCCACGGTTACATGGTATTTTTTAAATTCCGAATTAATTAGTTCGGAATTAAAATCTTCTCCCTCGGCTTTACATGGAACTTTTAATTCCGAACGAGGGTTTACATGGACAACACGTCTTCTTAAGGCCAGGGGTTGGGAAGGGCTCTGATTGGTTGGATGGCGGGGGTGACGTAACGTGCGTGCGTACGTCTACCGGAAGTTAAAAAACGCCTAGTTTGTTTCCAACAACAACAGAAGAAAACGTCGTAATAAGAGCCATTTTTGCTTGATTTAGGTTCTGGTTGTGAAGCAGCAGCTATCTGCTAGTATGCCACGTCACTTTCACCTGAACAGACTCGCTTTGAGCCCGTTTGCTTCGGACGGGATGCACTGTGTATGGTCGCCATGGCGACAGGACGAGGGGGCGAGCATGCGCAGAACGAACTACGACCGGAATAAGGGTTTACATGATAGAAAATGAGAGAGGAAT
>JAVQJG010186301.1:0-32907 GCA_036024015.1 Craterocephalus amniculus | reverse complement strand
CGCTGTGTTTGTCTGCTATATGATATATTTAACTGAAATTGATGATCCAAACAACCAATAATTTATAAAGAAAAATCTTGAAAATAATCAGGGGTGCCCAAACTTTTGCATATGACTGTGCCAGTCTGTGAAAACAAATTAACAGACTGTCTTAGTTAGCTGCTTCTTATCTTGTAAAAACAGGTCATATTGTTCTAGAAGTGTCAAGTCAGCTTTATATCCCCAAGTTCCTCATGGTTTAACTCTAACCTGTGACTTCTATTAATGGAAAATGTAGGTCACTGAACTCGAGGGCTGTCATGCCGATAGTTAAACTGAGTTGGAGACTCACCGTGAAAGTATAGGCCATCTGCTTCTCCCGATCCACAGGTTTGAGGAGCCTCAGGTAGCGGATTATCCCAGCTGGGGTAAGGCCGAAAATCATTGTGTAGTCATCCAAGGTAATCTTCAACATTGGGTCTTTCGTCTTTGAAAGGAAAAGGTACGTCAAAAGAAACATGGTACTATGGTGACATGAGTGTTTCATCATTGTTTTTTTTGTTGTTGTTTTTTCTTTGTTTTGTTTGTCTCCCCATGGCCGCAGGTGTGGAGCTGAAAAACCCATCAAAAAGATCATTTTGATGTTCAAAAGTAATCTACTGGCATCTCTCCCATCTGTCTTCAGAAACCATTTGAGAACAAGCAGATGACAGGACTTATGTCTTTTTTCAGCATAATTGCATCAGTCCATCTTTCTAACTTTATTCAGCTGAGAGGACAAAAAAAACCAAAAACTTTATACATTTAAGAATGTGGCTGTTGTCTAGTATTCAAAGAGGAAAATAATCAGAAAACCTTGTGCTGAGAGCAATTTACGAAAGATTAGTAATCATTACTTTGTCAACAAAGTTGAAGCTTAGAGTGGTCCATTGCTGAAAGCCAGTTTCGATTAACGTCCATCAATGAGTATTCTTCAGAGAGTTTGTTCAACATTGGGACAGCGTGGCTTATTGATTTTGTTGTCTCTGTCTCCACTTTGATTTGTTAATCTTCTCCAAAGACTGAGTAAAGGGTTATAATGAAAGATTAACTAAAGGAAGTGATTATTTGTTTTGACTGTGTGCGTATGGTTTATTTCCTCCATCAAAGTTAGTTTATAGATTTAGAAATGTTCCACACGGTGGTGGTTATAACAAAAATATGTAAACACACAAGAGTTTCTGAACTCTGTAAACCCCCCCAAAAAAGTTAGGGCACATCCTTCATCCAGGTATACAGGCATGAATTCCTAAAAGAATATTTTTGAAAAGAAAGTACTCAAAGAGAATTACTGAATGCACTTTGACTTGTACAGAAATATCAATCTGAACATAAACCCAAAGGATACGATCAAAACACTCCAAACAAACACAAACTTGGACACAAATGTCTGAGCATCAGCTAAATTATTCTTTGCACACACATACACACACACCAACACACATCACTACTGGACAACTAATTTGCATTAATTTAGTAATTAAAGTAGTTTTTAAAAATGTTTTATTCATAATTATCAGTTAAAAATATGTCCAGTAGCAATGAGTGACTTCAATTTGATTGCATTTCATAAATTCCTGCATGCATTAAAGAAGGGATGTCCCATGTCAATTTCTAAAGAGATGATAAGGCCGATCAAGGTTTTGTTCATTAATCAGTATTAACGGAATAAACCCCAACCACTTCTGATACTTTGCAAATTGTAACTTATTGAGCTTCAAATATGGCAGCTGTCATAGCCAGCTCTACAATGTACTGAATACTGCAAGCATGCACCACAGAGTAAGCTAGCAGATGGCAGCCATCAGTTTTCATGATGACATGCATCCTTAAATTGTGTTACAGCTAGAAAAGTGGGTTATCTTGGCCCAGTGGTACAAACAGAAGAAAATGAATGTGTTATACCTTAGGTACTTTGTTCAAAATCTAAATTAAACTAAGGTCTCTCTCCGAAGAAACATTTGTATATAAAGGCTCCAAAGGACACTACATCAAATGCTGAAAGTAACCAGTTAAAGCTCCAAATCCAGTTTTATCCAGTGCTATTAAGCCATCAAATCCCTAAATTAAATTTGAGTCACTGATATCAATACTGGCCGACCTTAAGTTATTAAGTCTGCTCCATGCAGCTGTGTATGATGGAGTAAAACATAAATATTGGATTAAACTCTGTATCAGTAGTTATTCAATATTTAAAATGACTCATATTGGAGATTAAGAGTGAAGAAATTAAGTCAGGACATCCCTTTCTTAAACTGTGTGTCACTCCATCGTAAAGTAACCTGTTTACCTACAGGTTTATCACCAGGAGCCAGCTATAACATGGGAAATAGAGTAGAGCATGAAAAAGACTCATGAACATGCAATTTTCTGTGAATAGACAACACAAATACATAATGAAATATGAATCCTTAATCAGTTTTGATTAATGTAATTCTACTTCTAATGTTTCTTTACATGAATGTTCTGAGGTTGTGTGAGGGCAACCAGTTTTACTTACCTCCTCAACGTCGTTATCCAAAGCGATAACTTCCAGGGGGGAACTTAGGTTTGCGCTGGCTGAGATAGTTGTACCGACTGGGGAGGACTCACTCACATAGCCCTGATAGGTGGCAAACTGAAAGTATGGTGCCTGGTTGTTCTCATCCAGGATTTCAATAATGAGGTCAGCAAAGGCTGGTAGGGGATGACCATTGTCCTGTTCGGCCTATTAAAAAATAATAAAAAAAAAAAAAGAATAAATTTCAAATTGTGAGCAATTTCCACACCACTGCTGGACTGGAAAGTTATTCTGTCCCAACTCTGAATGCAGGCACAAAGATACAGAGATGAGTGTCACTGCAATTACACAAAACTAATGTCAACTAAATTTAATCAAGGTCCCACTAAGAACTGGATATTTGTCCAAAACACTTAACACAAATCGCCATCATTTCATTTTCAGCAGAGACCAAATTAATAGCTCTTTTGTTGCAGCACAAAAGTAACCACTAACAAATTGGAGGTTCACAGAAAATATTAACTAAGTCAAGGCCAAAAACAATCACTTACCAATTAAATATACTGTTAGAACTTCACACTGTGCTCTGACAGTGAAAACTAAATGGAAGGGAATTTCTTGAGTTTCTGTAAAGTTATTTCTCTCTAGTATGACCTCTCGATGATAAACCATGAAATTGTGTAGCACAACTGATACCTTATCCATAGAAAGGTTAACAGCTAATTTGAGTGCAAGTCACTTTAAAAATAAAAGTTTTAATGTTACAAGTTCATGACTACATTTTTTCATGTGGTGTACCTACTGTTTTGACTGTTCAGCAAAAAAAAGTATAAGAAGGCATGCAAGCTGCCAAATTGTTTGAAACATGTCAAAAAGCAGACTTTACTGCATTTTCGGTATTGTGTGAGTTGTGACATAGCATGACATTTACAAGCACATGAAAGAAAGAAAGAATGCATTCATGAAATCCTGCAAAACACATTCAATATCTTTGTTTTTCAAACTATCAAATATTAGAAAATGCTAGATCATGCTGTACAGAACGACACAAGAACACAGCCAATGGATAAAAGGTTAAAGGATTTACAGGTCTTTGTCTTTCATGAATAGTTGTATTTAATCAACACATGATAAAATATATTTACATCAGTGTAAATATCAGTAATAATCACAAGAATAAACAGGTTGTTTCCCTTTATTTTCCCTCACAGCTGGTGGGTGACATAGCAGCTGAAGGCAACGTGGTAACATGCAGTACATCAGTTCATATCTAGGTGGGCAGTGTCCCAGCTGCCCATTCAAGGAGCAGTAAATGAACTTGTAATAATATCTGACACCAGTACAGAGACCAAACCAAATGAATGTGATCCGGTTGGGCTTTCACTGCAATCTCTCCCCTCTTAAACCCATATGTCACCATTGCCTCCCACACTGGGAGGCTTCAGAAGCATGAATGCTTTGAAAAACCATATGGAAAACGAGGACTGAGGTGGCAGTTTAAGCCGTAGCCTGGAACTAATTTTGCGCATTAGCTCCATTTCACTGTCCTTGTGTTGCAGAGGGTGGATAGTAACACAAATATAAACACATATGGATGAATGGGAAACCAGGCAGGTCAAATTATCCTTTTCTTCCTGTTGTCTGTGGTTACCTCTTCTGCAACACAACATTAAGACATCCAATTGTGCTCCCTTTAGCTGTGGCTCACACTTGTTATTTCTACTATAATGTTATATCAGATTATCCTCTCTAAAAATCTTCTACTTTTTATCGTTGTCTGAGTGATAATAGAGATTCCCCACACTAGGCCAACTCAGAGATCTGATCTGTACATGCACACACACCAGGGGAAAAGGGCTTTCATTGACAGACCTGATGTTTGTTCTTAGATGTTGTCTCATAACACCATACAGACACACAAACACAAAAACAGAATGCGACATTACATTGTTGCCTGGTGACTTGGCTGTTTTGCAGTGTTCCTATTTCCTGTCGTTGGTGCCAAATGGCCTGCTCTCTTCCTCAACAATATACAGGCCAGCTAGAGACTCACTGCTAGCAAATGTCACCGTTTATCAATCAATCTTAATCCTCCTATCCTGATTCCTCCATTCTTCAAGTGTCATACTGCGCCTCGTCTTGCTTCCTTTCTTTTTTTTTCCAAACTTACCACAATATTTTGCTCCATCTCCATCCGCCATTCTCACTTGTCTTCATTTCCTCAGAGCCATCTTGGTGGATGTGCCTCAATCAGGACCAGTGATGAATATTAAAGAACAGATGTGCTTTCTGAAATATGCCTGCGAGTCAGTGGGTCATTTACCATCTGTTTAACCAAATGCATTAGGTATGTATTCCAAATTCACCAAATGTAATGTACCATTACGCTCTCCATTCCTATTTCCTTGCTCTTCTGAGTCCTATAAGAACAGCTGCTCCTCCTCTGAATGACTCGGATAAATACGGCTCCCAGCAACCACCACACACACCCTCCATCTATCTTGTTTTTTTCCCTACTTCCCCTTTGAACTCACTCCATTCCTCTAGCTATGTGCAATCCACCCCAACGACATGGGAAAGGCTGCTAATATGATCAACATGTCTTTCCACTAGCGGAAAAAAGGTTGTCTTCTCCTGTCTTTGCTCTTCACTTTTTGATGTAAATAATAGGTTATTAGTACTCAAAGGCGTCTGGAATTTGGTGACAGGTAGACGGAAAGTTCACGTGCACCACTGCTTGGCACCAGCATCACCAAAGCGATCTCTGCTCTGAATTAGGATTCATGAGACTAAAGCGGCCTGTCCTCCAGCAAAATCCATAAATCATAACATCTTTCTCACCCATGTTTCTTAAGTAGAAACCCCAAGACGGCTTATGGACTTCGGAATTGAGATGATCCAGGTAAACACATTATACTGTAGAGTGCTAAATACTAAAGCTATTAAAATATTACTGACACTTGAGGTGACACAAAAACAGTGGAAATATAAAAAACAATTAAAAATTTGGATGCTTTCGGCAAGTGTTTTACTCAAGCTTTGACTTTTAAGTTTTAAACGTTTGTGAAAATCTGACAAAATTCAAAACAATGTATTTCATATTATATTTGAGAATTCTTCATATTACGTCATAGTGTTTTCTTTTATATTGTGTTGAACAGGTTTTGTAAAGGCATATGGTGTTCAATAAAAATCCTACAAATAAATTTCATAGCTGACATCCAACAAATATCAATAAAATAAACACTGTTTCAGAGAATGCCACAGCAATCAAGGGAACAAAACAAATGAATGCCTCACCTTGATTATGAGTGTGAACCTCTGGTACAAATCCCTGCTAATCGGTTTCAGAACATTTAATTCTGCAGTGGTCCTGTTCAAGGTGAAATACTCTGGGTATGTACTTGGATGACCTGCGATAAAAAAATGAGACAGTTAAGGGTTAAATCAAGAGCACCAGAGTGAACTGTGAGAGGACGAGCCATGGTGAACCAACCGAACCAAAAAGCATTAAATGTGAATAATCATTGAGGATACGTGTGGAACGTACCAACCAAGATGAAATAGAGAATGCTGGGTCTGTCTGATGGTGGCTGTATGTTTCTGTCCATGTCCACGGCCCGGATGGGTGGAGTTACATTCAGGGGGTTCAGTTTGCGCTGCATCCCAGCATGAGGAGGAACAAAATGCCCAGAAAAAACAGAGAAAACACATTTATTGTCTCTTGATGCCGTTGCAAAGATATCATCTTGAAAAAACAATGCAGATTTATTGTCTGTATTTTTTATGCATTGAAGTTCTGCTTATAGGAAAAGAGAAAGAAAAAACACCTAATTTGCCCCAGATAATATTTTCTGTGGCTAACATTAATATTTTGACTGCAGCATGGTCTTTTGTGATGAAGTGTACATTATTCACAACTCTATGCTTCCACTGAAAACAGAATTCTCCGGAGAGACTGATAGAGTCTCTCCAACTAGCCCATAAACATTTTTCTGCAAATAAAGGGCATGAGAGGAGCTGCTGGAATTAAGTGTCACCCAAGCTTCACTTCCTGATAGCACATTCCACTTATAGAGGAATTTATATTTAGCATATAAAGTAAGGACATTTGTGTTTGGTTGATTACACGCAAAAGCTTATCTGAGCTTCATTTCCTGGTCTTTTGGATTAATCTTTATGAGTTTTACTGTATGCTAAAACCATGCAATTACAATCAAATGGACTATTTTGTCCACAGGTTTAATTGTGTTTTTCTTTAATGACTTTGATGTAACTTCTTATGATGTAATGTTTACATAGCTAAGCACTCGCAAATCTGCAAGCGGTAGGTTTATTTGGAAATTTAGTGAGAGTTTGACTGATACGGTCTATGATTTCCTGTCTGGTCCTATCCTAACTGCAGAGTTTCATGTATTCTGAATGCATGCTCTGTAAAAAAAAAAAAGCTGTGCAGGCCAAATTGCAGCCGCTAGCGCATCCGGTGGAACTGGGCCTTTAGGCAGTTGGAAAGCCTGTTGCCATTTCTACAGAAAATACATTGGTGGGATGAGCATCAGAGTTTTAATGTGTGGGTTGCACCCAAAGAAGTTTTGCCAATACTCGGTAATCCCAAACATATCATTCTGTAGTTGATTTTTTTATTCAATCTTCTGGCATATCAGGTACAGTAATCAGGTGCCACCTGCTTGGAGCATGCCACATTTGATGCTAACAGCTCTCTACCCGATGAATCTGAAGAACTGATTACACACAGCAAATTACCATGCTCACTGGGGTGTTTGGAGGCCTGCAATGATTGCTTACTTGCACTGTTGTTCGCATGTGCACTGGAACCTGGACATGTGGAAGAATGTTGTGTTTAGCTTTGAGCTTGTGACCATCTGGGGCTGCATCTCTCTCAATGCAAGAACAAGGCTCGCCATCATTTGGAGGCAATGCCAATGCAGACATATATCAAGAGAAGATTTTGCAACTAGTTAATCCCATACCTTCAAAGTCTGGGTTCAGAGCAGGGTTCTTTAGAAACTACCTGCAGCTTTTGGGAAAGGAGAGGATGGAATAGCCTGTCTGCACGGATTAGCTTGAACTTTCTGTTGTGGACAGAGGGACTAACAGACACATTGCTTGATGTGTGGCAAATGCTGGTTGAAAGAGACAATGCCACCACACAACGTGACCAATCTAGTGACCAGCATAAGGAGAAGGTGCCAAACTAGTGTGGCTTAGTACAGCTCTAACATTTGCAAACAAGGTCCCTGTTTGTTAAAAAAAAAGGTTTGTTAAATTGCCAATATGTCTTTTTTTCTTCATCCAAAAAAATGACCAGAAAAGACGTAATAATGGAAAAAAGCTGTTTTTAATTGGCAGTGAAGGAGACAAATTTTTCATGGGCACAACTGCCAACCATACCACAAATGCTTTTTCTTCACAAATGTGGTACCACATAAAAACGAAACCCACAGGTATTACAATGATGTAAGATTGGGTCTCACCTTTTACAACAAAGCAATAATAATTGATCAAATATAAATTCCAGTTTTGGTGCTCAGTTTATTGTTTGCACCATACTTTGCCATTACAGAATGACTCTATAGCCTACTTGGTAATGAAAACTGCAGAAACTTGGACAGCGCAGCAGAACTTTCCTTCACTACAACTGGAGATGGCAGATATATGAATGGTGGATAATATAAGCCAATATTTAAAACTAAAAAGCATTTCACATTGCTGATAATCATTATTGTTCAACTCATGATAATCCTTGCCTAAGCAGCCACAATCATTAGCACACCAGCCAATTATTCTTTAAACTGGATAAGAAAACAGACACAGGTCTTAGATCTATTTTCTAACCAGCATGCTCATAAGTAGGGTTAAATACTGATGAACATCAAGGGTCATTTGTTTGTGGTTTTGTAGGGTACTTCTCTTGCTCATGCATATTTATAAACAAATATTATAGGTGCTTTACTCCCACACTTTTCCACCAACATTTGCCACAGTGGGAATATGTTTAGCTAATCACATTTAAGAATGTCTCCACTCATGCAAAATGCTTCCATAACCCTGTTACAGTATTTGTGAAAATGTAAATAGGCCCGTGTCGAACTTCCTTAGTGCAGAGAGGCACATGGCTAACAGCTTCCTGGTAGAGGAATCCCTCCCCCAGGGGGTATATTTTTATCCCTCAGCTCTGGAGTAATCCTTACAGCCCTCCCCAATCAGCCCTCATGCTTTTACAATGTATGGAGGTGCACTAAATCAAATCCCCCTAGCTCTGCACAATGATGATTAGCTTTAATACCCGCCTCCAGCAGTCATTATCCTGGGGACTCCAGAGCCCACACTATACCCTCCCATCCAGGGCAAAAAAAAGAGAAAAGAAATAAAAAGAAAGAAAAACAGATTAACTTAATAATGCCTGTCAAACCATTGTGATTAATTATAATACACTCATCAATTATGTGTAGACAAATCTCCCGGTGGACAGATATGTTAGCACAACGGTTAAACTGCAGAATTGGAGCAGAGATGAAAACTGACTGCAAGGTGCATCAAGCATGACACTCATGCTTTTTACACTTCCCATGCTTTCATGCAACACATCCATATTCTCACACAGTGAAAACCAAATTTACCATGTTCACTGCTGCAGCAGGAAAACAAAAGAATGACACAAATATAGATAGGAAGGAGCCATGATGGTGATTTCAGACCAATCAAGAGGAAAGTGAAAGAAATATCTGCTATGAGGAACAGTTGGTTCTTTCATATTTTATCTTCAAGCAGTTATCAGAACCAATATACCTCAGAACCTGCGTGAACAAATAAACATGTTTAACTTGGCCCAAAATCTCTGTGTTACATGGGAATTGGCATAGCAAGGGCACATGATGTAGCCTAAAGCAGATTGTTTCTGCCTTTCAAAAGAGATATCTTACCAGTATTTTTCCAAGTGGGGCTGTGTAAACATTTATTAGAGTTATCTTTTTAACTGGAGGTCAGAGCTCTTGCTGTTTGGAGATTTAGAGGGGATTTAAGAGGGGGAAGGTAACAGTCATATTTGCACCACTACAAGTGTGAATATTTTGGCAATCTAAAAGAACTCAAACAAAAAACTTTCATGATCACTGGAGTAAACATATTTATGATATCAGTACAGCCGCTGTAGTGGATGAGACAAGGTTCTTATTTGAATGCTGTGGCAGGTCACGGACCATGTTAACATGACGCCAGCAGAAGTAACAGTTTAATGCAAAAAGATAAACCTGAAATATCTTCTATTCTGTTCTATTATCATTAAGCAGATGCTTTCTTCCAAAGCAACACATCTGAGAGTAATAAACAAGCAAAAAATCAAACAGGAGGGGACAGCATAATCGAGTGCTAGTCAGACTGCCGAGAGTCCAGTTGGACAAAGGTTCTGCCCTTTGGTGCAACAGGCAGTGCTTATTTTATCTTTGCCATTCCTAAAATAGTCCCATTGTTTGTCTACAAGATCACAATTTCATCACAATATCATCTTGGGCATTGGGATTGTTCAGGGCTGAGTTGTCCTAAAGCCGGACTAATCTTTCCAACTCAACCTGAAGCAAAAAGTTTTAGTTTTTTGATTTGTTTGTTTATTTAGAACAGTAACACACACACATATATTCAGGTTGAAAGAACTAAACCAAAAATGCAGAAACAAGCATTTATTATACTGTAGACTGGGTACGAGTTAAGAGGGCAAGTAGCAGTCAATTGCTCCTAATTAAACACACTTAATTATTTAATCATTAACAAGTGTGATCAAACTGATAAAAGGAGAAAAATTATGTTTTCAGTTCAGGAGCTCACATCCATGGATGGAAATCAAAAGTAATGATGAAATAAAATCATCAGCTATTAATAATCAGTCTGGGAAAGGTTATAATTCCATTTTCAAACAACATGGAGTCCAATATTAATCAATGAGAAAGATTATTCACAAGAGGAAAACAATCAAGACAGCTGCCAATCTTCCTTAAACTGGATGTCTTAACAAGTTTACAAATACTGCAAAAAACAACGGACCTAAAAGTTATAGCTCAGACTCTACAGGCCTCATCTAGCATGCTATATGAAGACATTCATGACAATACAATGAGAAGAACAATTAACAAATATGGTTTGCTTGGAAGGTCTGATAGGAGAAGATTTCTTCCCCATGACAGAGTAAGTTTGGTTACATCTGGAATAATTCCCTTTGGTTAGACAAGACTCAAGTGGACATGACTGACCACAACACACAGCTCAGTGTTTGAAGAAAACTAAATACGGCATACATCATCACTAGCACCTCATACAGACTGTCAAGGGTAGTGGTTGAAGAGTGATCATATGGGCTTGTTTAGTAGCCACAGGACCTGTGCACCTTGTGGTTACTGAGTACTGTCAGGACCCTGTAGGCCCTCAATTTCGCCAAAGTGCAAGTATACCATAGGATGCATTCAGTTCTATGATAATTGAACTCTCTTCACAGTTGAAGCAAGCATTGCTTAATTTATAGAAATCGGTTTTAAGCTCACAGTACCATTGATTCATCACATCTTTTTTCTCTAAATTAGGGGGCTGTGTTACACAAAATACATGACAAATTCCACCTTTTGTGGGACTATGAATCACAAGTGACCTCAACACTTTTCAGTAGAGGTTGTAACTGATACTGTAAGTTGCTCTAGCTAGTTTCAAAACACAGGTGTTAATTTCCTAGCAGTGGCAGTCTGAAAAATCCTTTTTAGTGACAAATTGCATGTGTTGCCAAAAAGAATGAACACCTAAAAGACTTTGGCAATCAAAAACCAAAAAATCAAAATTTTTAGAAACAGTTTGAGCAGATGTCCCATGTTTTTCATGGATGACAGGGTCAACTAAAGCCTTTTTCCCTTCTGAGGGTGTTTGCTGTATGGTGTCTGGAAAAATCCAAGACAATGCTCGAATATTCTATGTAAAATCTTTTCCAAGTCAGCGGGTTATCACACGGTAAGATAAGACAAATCAAAACAAAGCAAAAAAAATATTTGGAATATAATACTGAGCTAATTAGAATAATTACCATGGAATAATTGTTATTACTGCATCCAATGTTATTTTTTTCTTCCCAAATTTCAAATTGTGACATATATTAATTCATTCATTTTCTGAACCGCATAATCCAAGTGGGTCGCGGGTGGAGCCAATCCACCCTGACAGGTCCCTCTGGCCACATACAGATGGACAGACAACCACTCACACACACTCTCACTCCTAGAGTGTGTGTGAGTGGTCCAATTAACCTCACATGCATGTCTTTGGACAGTCGGAGGAAGCCGGAGCACCCGGTGGGAACCCACGCATACACGGGGAGAACATTCAAACTCCACAAAAAAAGGCCACTTTTTCAAACCCCCCCTCAGCCCGAACCAGCCGCCCCGTCTGGCTCGAACCAGCGACCTTCTTGCTGTGAGGCCGTAGTGCTAACCACTACGCCACCATGCAGCCGGTGTCCTTAATCTACTTAAAGATGGAATTTTCACACAAAGGCCCTTATTTAATAAAATCCTTCAAATCAGAATTGCGTGTTCCAAAAATAAAGTGCGCCTGGTGTGTTTCTATGCTTTACGGATCATTTGCAAGCTACAGATATTTGTGCGCATCTGAGCCATGTTACCACCTGCCTTTCAAAAGGGTTAAATATATGCAGAAAAACCAGCACAAACAGTTCCATGTTTAGTATATCACATTGTGTATACATTTATTTGTGATTTCCCCCATGCATTTTGCATGTTTTGGCAGAACACCCAGATTGCATATTCATTCAAGGCAAAAGTGCAAAATTAACTACAGTACTATTTTTCCCATTTTACAAGTGCATTCCTATATACACCAGGTTAGTAAATTAGCTCCACCATGTTTTTGCACCTGTTATCAAGTTTGCCCGCGTTTTAAGAGGTGCAAACCTTTGATAAATCAGGGCCCAGTGTTCTTGAATCAAATACAACAGGATCTGTCCAATAGTTTAAATTATTTATTATTATTTATTAAGAATAAGAACTACACCTTGTTATTGTTAAACTGATGATGAAATGCATTATGGCATGCGCTGCTGTCCATTCGTCTTAATCTGAGAGTCAGTCTAGCAATAACATGTTGATGCTTATTCTGTTCAGTCGCCTTTTCTCTGCTTTTTCATTCAGTCAGTCAGTCAGTCATTTATCAACGTCAGGGCTGTGGGGGACCTGGGGTCCCAGCAATGCACTGGTGAAAGTCAGCATATACCTTGTACAGGTCATCAGTATATCACAGGGCCAATGTAGAGAGGCTAACAATCATTCACACTCACAATCACTCCTATGGAGAATTTAGAGTTACTAGTTAACCTCACATGCATTCCCTTGAATGGTGGGAGGGAGCCAAAATACCTAAAGAGAAACCACATGTACACAGGCAAAACATGCAAATTTTGCTTCTTTATTTCTACCCATATAATCACAGCAAAGTTTACCATGGCACACTCAAGCCATTTAAAGATGTGTACATGCAGGAAATTTGTTAAAATTATTTAAACTCCAATCAGTGTTTTTTTTTTAAATGTATTTTTCCAATGTGTCTATTTTATTCTGTTTTATTTTATTGTTTTCAAAACACAAGCCTACGAGGGAGGTTATTTTCTGATAAGGGATTACGGGCAAAGCCCAGATGGAAAGCTCTTGGTTATGGACACTTAAAACTTAACAATAAAAAGGTGAACAACCAGCTGTGACTTTCATTGTGACTGCCTTAACCACAGCCAATTCAAAGCACATACAGTACATAGACATATTGCAGACGATTGTTTTTCATTAGAAGCCTCCTATTCTTTCAAGCCTGAATCTAACTAAATAAGCTCCCAACTTGATCTACAATACTTTATACAATATTGTATATCCTTCTGAGATTTTATTGCAGGTGTTTGTATTTCATTGTCTTTCTTGCTCTGTCTATTAAATGTAATTCTTTTCATCTCCCTTATACAAATCACATCACTTCAGAATACTTTACCCATACCTGATGCAGTCATTTCCCAAGAGTGGTTAAGAGCTCAGCTAAATACATTCCATATTTGATCACACTTAAGTTCCATCAGATTTTTCTATTTTTTTCATTTCTAATGTAATCCACTCATTAGTAAAACAGATGGGATATTGTGGTGATCATTTTATATTAGCATGATGCAGAGCATTTATACGGGAGTGCAAATTCACAGTTGAGGGCAATTAATGTCTCTAATTCATGCCTCACATACTGTGTTTGAAGTACGGAAGGGAACTAGAGACCAGATCAGAATCCTCATGACATTCTAACTGTCATGCTCAGAATGCCAACTGAATCATTACGTTGCATTGATATTAACTCCATGCACAGAACTACTCAATAAATATAAGAAAGATTGTTAGAAAACAGATCTACAGGATAGATTATTTTAGCTTTTATTGGTTCATTGCTTGCTCTCTGCACTCCAGTCTAAGGAATTTTATTCTCATCTTCCTCTCTCTTTTATTGCTTTCTGTGAATTCTGGAGGTGCTTTACTGTCATCCAGCTCACCTCTCAGCTCTGATTGCAGGTAAAACAGAGCAAAAAATCCCAACGGAATAGGAATGCTGAGGCAGAGATAGCAAAACCTACTCTGCCTTTAGCTGAGGTGGCAAAATATGGTGTAAGTGAGCAATTAGGGTATTCATATCACCACAAATCTGAATCAAATGTGCATAATACATAATACAGACAAAAACTCAAGCTGCATGCAAAAAACAAAAGAAAAAAACAAACACAAATATGCAGATGGTTTTGACAGAAGGGAATGTGTTGACCTTGTTGAGCAGCATTGTGTTCACTCTTGCCTGTCTATCTGGTTCTTACCGGTTCAGTAAATTCAGGTATAGCAACACGGTAGGTGAGGGGGTTGCAGTCACGAGTGTTGTTCACCAAAACACAAGGCAGGAACATGGGGCCCAGATCATCTCCATCCAGGACGTCCACAGTTAGTGTTGCTGTAGCTGTCAGTCTGTTTGGGGGGTATGGAGCGCGGTCCTGAAAGATGCACAACAAGTTCAGTTCAAACATTCAACATCCCAAAAGCTTTGCCGCTTCGTGTAGAGGGGCACCACTTAGTTCCACTTGTGGAGGGGGTTACAGCAAGCTAAAGACAATTTAGATTTGTTGTAACTTCTTTTGTGGTAATACTGAAATACTGAATGTACTTTCGCATACTGTTAGGCATGCCTCTGTCAGAAGGGGTCTTTTCTTCTTTGATTAACTTTGAATTGTCTTGAACCTGAAAAGTGCTATATCAATAAAATTGCCTTGCCTTGCCTTATAAAGCCAGGAGGGGGACAGCGTCCATCCAGTCACCACCAATCCCAGCTTCGCACTGCTGCAAATTCTCACTGTTTTAGAAGCTTCTCAGGTGAATTGGGAGTCAATGGTACTCCTGTTTTTGATTGTGGTTCTTTAGGTTAGTTTTGGACTACATGTTAGGGGGCCAGAGAACTTCATTCCCCCCCTAGGGTTTTTGCTGATTAAGTATCAGTTTAAATTGAAGTTCTTTTTAAATGTTGCTTTATGGTGGTGGTCTCATACAGTTCCTTTTGAGCTTTCACTTATTTCAGGAACTATAAAACAGACCATAACAAAAAACCAGCTATAAGGACTCATTTTACTTTCTAAGTAATAGGCTGTCGTTCTTTTGGCACATTTCATTGCAGGTGGCCTGTCAAGTTGTACTGCTATAAAAAGGCATCTATTCTGATGTAACTGACAGGAGGAGATGTTACGATGTAAATAATATGTTTTACATCAAAACAGTTAAAACCAGACTGAACTGCAGTACCCCTCCCATTCTCCTAAACCTTTTCTTTTTTGTAAAATAATGCATGGCAAAAAAACATGAACAGAGCAGTGGTGGTTCTTCTGCTTTGCAGCATGAAACTCAGAACAGCACTTCAACAGAATGACTTTCTCCATTTGAACTCTTGACACAGACTGTAAAGAGAACTAGTATCTGCCTACAAGTCTCATAAAATTGCTTTGAATCCATTGAGCAAGATCACCTTCTTAATTCTAATTTTGAAGTTGATTCGGTGGAAAGGGAGCAGTATCCTTGCAAACTTTTTTTTTCTCTCAGTTCAGTATGGCCTGTTGCCTAGGAATAGCAAAAAAGGAAAACCCTCAGTATGAAGAGAAAAACTTCCAAGCTTTTTATTTTTTAAGTTTTTTTTTAATCTAGGTCTGTAAATAGAGAGGCAAACCAAGAATAGCCTTGTAAATAAGAGCATCACAAAGACACTGAGTCAGTACATAGGCAATGCATACCAACAAGTGCAAATGTATGAGGAGATATAATGAGTGAAAGATTTATAATTACTTCTAAACTTCAGGGCTGTATAATAGACTGCATATAAACATGCATTACCATAAAACAGTCAATACATACATAAAAGCACCAGTGATACTGATAAAATAGAAAGAAACAAGTATTACAATTCTGACATATTCATAATGAGATTCAGCTTCAATAACAGATCCCTGAAAAATTCTAGTAGGTGGAATATTCCGCCTTATAGACTTCCATTTGAGAGCATAATGGGTTTAGCTTTGGTGACATTCTGAATAAATTTCAAATCAGGGAAATAACTGTGAACAGTATTGAGTGCAAGATAGCTGAGAGCTGAGCAAGAGTACTGTAGAACAGTATATCACAGTATCATCAGTAATTAAGTGGAAATTTGACTGAGAAATGTTTTGATCAAAACTACTGATGTACAAAATGAGAAGGAGTGGTCACCAAACCTCAAAAATCAAGAAAACCAAAACATTCAGACACTGAGCTTTGCCTGAAAGGAACTTTTCAAAAAGGCAGAAAAAGTGATCTGCGATTTTGACACCTTTTTCATTTTTGTAATAAATTAAGCTGATTATGTTCAACCTCATAAGGACAGAATTCTACATTCAGACATAAATAGATACAGAATTTTGTGAGATAATGCTTCTCCAACTGTTTAGAAAAACAGTCGTGTATTTGCTTATTTTTTGACCAGCTTTTACAATTATAATGCTCAAGATGAGTGAATGGAAATGGATTGTTACAATGTGAATCCTAATAACATGCATTCAAGACATGTTCCAAATAGTGACACTCCCACACCAGGTAAGCATGACAAATCCTGACTGTAGATCCCAGCCTGGCTATTTCTCTAATTGGTGTCAAATTCTTAGCTGGTAGCTTGGTCAACAGGAATTTACTTTTTGTCGGTTGGCTGAGGAGTAAGAACTAGACAAGGAACTTAAACATGACCTCATTATAATCCACAAAATCTTAATAACATCATTAGGATTACTTGCTTTACTTTTTTTTTACATGCTGTTCAGCAAGGGTATGAAGGAATATGTACACCCACAACTAAAAATCCATAAATGAAGCCTAGCATTGCAATGCTGCTCCAGTTTACACAGTTTTAATATTGGAACACATCAAAGATCAAAATTAAGTTGCAGTATATATTGGTCATTATGAGCTATTTCTGAAACTGTATGATTGAAATATCCCTTCTTAATTGTGGCTGACTAGAAAATCTAAAAGTATTTGTCATGACTTACTAAAGTGTCAAATCTTTTAGTACTGGTAAATCCGGAAATAAAAGTGAGGTTTACTTGATTTGGACAATAATTTTAGAGAAAAAAAACAACTTGCCTTTAAATTACACATTGGAGAGATGATGAAGTTTACAAACTTGAATACATCAAAGCAGCTTCTGTTTAAGACGCCCACAATGTAACAACTGAAATATCTACACATCATGAGATAGTAGCTTTAGGGCATTTAAAGTACTTTACCCTCTGAGTCAGAGCTGAGGTATACAACCTCAGAAAACATACAGCTCAATAAATATTCTTCACTGGCAGATGCTGCACACTTGCTTCTTTCAGTATCTGCAAAATCAAAAGTAGCTGAAACCATGAAGGCTAGTTTACTTACATTGGCTTGGACCAAAACCAGATAGCGGGTTCTCTCCTCATAGTTTAGCCTCTCAGCCAGCACAATGTTTCCTGAAAGGGTGTTTCCAACCCTTACTGTGCGGTTAGATTCCTTAAAATGACAAAGAATGGAGGTGAAGTAAGTCATGATTGTAGAAGAAATTTACAAAGTGCAAAGACCCTTTATTATGGTGTGACCTATCCATATACCGGATCAGTGGGGTTGTAAAGGATGCTGTATTCTATATGTCCGTTGGGCCCATCATCAATGTCTGTAGCACCATTATTTCCTGAGAAGCCGGTGAAAATGGTTGTTCCGACTGGTGTGAGCTGGAAGAAAATACGAGAGCAGGGAAAAACAAAAGTCAACTGCCTGAACACCCCTGTGAGCACAACATGAACTTGCAGCAGAAAGCCTTTTCATGTGGCCTGAACTATCGGCACTACATTCCATTAATATACAAAGAATCAAAAATGGAAAATGTTGCAGTCAGCAGCTGTCTGAAGGCTTCTGTGCAATGCTGACTGAATAACAAAAAGTAAGTATGAGAACCACCGCTGTTCCCCGTGGCCCTCAGCAAAGTCCACAGGACCAGGCAGCAGGCAGGATTTCTTACTCAGGGGATTTGACATCAATGTAGAATGACTCACTATACTCTAAGGGGAGTTGGATATGGCTTTTCTAACACACAGTAACAAGAACTTGAAACATGCAATCCACATAAAGTGTGAACAATAAAGACTGGAAAACTCAGCAGAGAATCATTATTTAATCTAAATAATTGAAAAGAATGAGGATTTGGTGTATTTTCCAGTTGCCAGTTGTATAAATCAACCACAGTATGAGGCAAAAACTGCACAGTACTGCTGAAAAAGGCAGAGACACTGAAATCGCAATTTTTACTCCGTCTCTGGTCCCTTACCTCATTGACAGAAACATAGTAGCGTGGCTGCTGAAAGCTAGGGGCATTGTCATTTTTGTCCCTCACAACAATCCGTACTTCATGGAAAATGACAGTTCCAACCAGCTCATTGGTGCACTGGACCTGAACTACAATGGTGGTGATGTAGTTGGGGGGCTGAAAAATGGAAACAAAAGACATGTCAGTGAAGCGTCGGAGTGGAAGTGATTGTATAGCTCTAATTCTCTCTTCCGACACTTGATTCAGGTCATGAAAAATATCATATTTTACAGCATCAGTATTCAAAATTTCCACAGTACAAGCGCACACTTCGCTGAGCACAGATAATAATATGACAACACCAATGTTCCACTAATCAATCTTCTTATTAATTATGATTACTGAAAACAGTAGAATTGGTGAAATAAATCAAAACTGTTGCTGTTTTACATTTATTCAGAACGTTGTAAGGAAGATTTTTTTTTTTACCTCTTTAAATTCAATGCACAAAATGATGCTAAGCTCTGTCCAATACAGAACAGAGAGCACCAGTTTGATTTAGCCTGAATTTATCAACAAGGATGAACTTGCCTTATAGTTAAAGCAGCAAGCTATTCTCAAACCCCAGCCCATCCCCTAACATATTTGCTCCTGCATTGTTTCCCCTTTTTCTTATTGATATTTCTTAGGATTCCCATTTATAGCTTGACATCCGCCTCAGTCCACTTAGTCTGGTTAATCTAAGCGCATGCTTTAATCGGCCTCTAATGTGCTAACCCCTCTGCACCCAACATTTTATATCACCCTGTACCATAGGGTTTATTTGTATGCATAGCATGTTCACAGACTACCCCGGGGAGCTGAAGTGAGGATATTGTATACAGACACAGGCATGCACACAAGTGTCTGTATTTATTTATATACTCACGATACTTAGCACGAGGGGGGGTTATCATACTACACTGACACCAATTACTTGAAATTACCCTCAATTCTGTTGTTTTAACTTCAGTAGTATCTGGGAGCTTTTTGGGAATCATTATATGTTGTTAAAAAAAGGTGTAACAGAGACATTCAGCTATAAATGTTAAACCAAGCATAAATGTAAAAAATAAAGATAGTTGTGTAACTGCTTGGATACACATCTATCATCAGTCAAACAGACACATATAGAGTTTAAAAATATAGGTTAATCAAATAAAAAGGAGAGTTTATTTATTTAGAAGTAGCAATAAACCTGGGTGCGTTGTCATCTTTCCTGTACTTACATCTCGGTCCAGAAGACGGCCAGTACTGTTGAGGTAGAGTCTCTGTCGTGCCGGTTCTAGTATCACCCAGTAGTCATAGTTGTCAAGCAATGTCAGTGAGATGGTTCTGCCTGGGTCCTGGGCACGGCCCTTAATCTGCATGTTTTCCACCAAAACAGTACCTGTAAAGGCAGAGCAGTCTTCAATAAGAGAGTGGCTCCATTAATTTTTGCCAGAACACTGACTCTTATGGAGAGGTCAAGCTAGCTGATTAATTCAGAACATTTTTTTCTGTCTTATTATTTGTATTATACTAAAGTTATCTAATTTAATTCATTTACTTATTTTTGTTATCTATTTTATTATGACCTGAAACTGCTACCAACAGAATGTATAAAAAAACTGCTTTGTGATGGTACAGTATGAGGGTCTGTGGCATGGAAGATCGGCCTCTGTGTGGAAACACCAATGATGCAGTTATTGTATATTTTAGCAGCACACTCTGAGAACTCCTCCTTCTGATAAAACTTAACATTTAGTTTGTTCTTGACTGATCCGCTGCTGCCGTGTCCCATAGACAATGAATGGAGCAAATTAAAGACAAATATCAGGCAACAAAATACAATCTTTTACTGTTTTTTGTTGTGAGAAACTTGTAACAAAATCTTGTATTCAGCACAAATGGACACACTGCAACAATTCATATTCTCAATTCCTAAATGAATAATTAAGAAGTATACTCAGGTAAAGGGTTATGTAAAACAGTGGAAATATGCAAATCACTGATATTTTTCTTTTTGACTAGGTTGCTGGCATCTCATTCTAGTTTTGCCTACTAAATAAATAAACAAATAGAACAGTATAGTGAATTTTGAGCTAATTTCCTTTCTTTCCTGACTCTTTTACATAGTTTTTCTTCAATTTATTTACAAGGTGGCAATTAAAGGAAAAACAAGACACTTTCCAACTTTTCTGCAAATAGAGTTTATACAACTTTAGTGGTGAATAGCGCTGAACAATAAAACATTCTGCAATCTATGAAATAGTGTTGTTATTAATTTAGCATTCATCTATGCCCTTTCTTTTGGGATTGGATTTAAAAAGACACTTGTTACACCAAACCAATATGGTAACAAACATAATGCTGAATAAAAATAAAACTTGTAAAGATATACTTGTGCTGAAACTGTCCATTGCTGTTGCTGTAATATAACCAGCGGTCTGGCAGTGCTTTTATATACTTGGCTCAGTGGGTCCTTAATTACTTCACTTCTTGGACTGGTCGGTAATGGAGCACAGTGGGGTGTTTTTGACAGCTGTTTGGATAAATAATTCAATTTATGTATTAGGGGTATTTGTGTCAGATATTATACGGGGAAAAGAATTACACAGCGCCTATTAATTAAGAAGTGGGATAAATCAATGAGATTCTTGTTGATATCTATGCAAATTGCTTCATTCAGTAGAAATGGATCCAAAGCTCTGATTATGTGAAAATGATGCATATCTACAATGTACATCAAGTAATTTATTTGCAATCACAAGGACTTCATTTCATGATTAACAGAAAACAACTTAGATCTTTGGTAAATCCCATCTCTTAGCATTCCTCTTGTTTCATGTGTAACTAAGCTGATGATTTAGAAATTCACTGTGTTTTCTCCAAAAAGTGACAAGAAACCTAAACCAAAGATATAGCAGAAAAGTTCCTCGCAAGCCTTGTTAAATCATCAGCTGTCAAACTTTGCAGGATGGCGGTGCTTTTAATGTATTATTTTAATTGCCACCCGTTGCATCGTGTGCTTAATCATTCCATAAAGCAGGTTCAGCCATCTAGTCATTAGTCACACAGATTTTCAGTGAAAAAGAAGCATATTTGGAAGTATGAAGGAGGCTTTCGCATTATAACTTTAATAGCCACGGCTGCATTTTCATGCTCTTCTTAATGACAGTGTTCCTTGTATGCAGCAGTCAAGGTTTGATGCATTTGTGTGTTGCGATCACAAGGACTAATAATAATTAACTGTCTCACTTGGCTTAAACTTCAACTGAAAAACGAGCCTTCTAAGAATTTAATTTAAAAGTCAAAAGAGTCCCATGTTGCTTGTTCATTAATCTAAAACAGAGTTTTTCATAAATACATCCCTCAGTTACTTGAGAGGTGAAGTACATCTTTTTGAAAGTTTCAGGTTTTAAATTACCACGCTGGTAATATTACGAGGGAGGACAGAGAATCTCCCTTCTTATTCAAGTTAATTGAACCACAGCTTTTCTGCAGCGACAGGCAATACCGCCCCTGCTCCGGTCATTTCCTCTAAGAGTCTCATCCACAAAGCAATGTTGTTTTACTCATAAGTCAAGAAGCTACTACAGTCAGTAAGACAGGCTCAGAAAGGAGAAACTAACCGTTCCATGCAACATACTGAATGT
Organism: Craterocephalus amniculus; assembly: GCA_036024015.1. NCBI lineage: Eukaryota > Metazoa > Chordata > Actinopteri > Atheriniformes > Atherinidae > Craterocephalus > Craterocephalus amniculus. Next base: position 10,794 of record JAVQJG010186301.1, on the reverse strand, counting down.
AATTCACTTGTAAATGAACAGAAAAAACTCTCTTTAGTGGCCTGTGACTCAGTTAGTATAATTTATGGTCAGAGATGCCTCTGATCTGGACTTCAGAGTAAACTAATTCCACAGGGACAACACAGAGGGCTCAATTTAATCCAAAATATCAATAATGCTGGCATGCACAGATGATGGCAGCAGATAAACATGGAGGACCACTTCTGATAGGTTTCCAGGCTCAGTATGAAAAAGTTAAATGGAACACGCTCCATCATAGTTATCAACTTGGATAACTTGGAGTTTTCAATCCAAATATGCAATGTGACCGTACTTCTCATGAAGAAGTGGTATGTACAGTAGTATAATCAACCAGAAGGTAAAAAAGAAGAAATGATTAAGTCCCTTCCGTTAACAATAAGCTTTATTTTTTTGTCTTCATACCGTATTTAAAGGTTGTATAGGCTCTTTCTAAATTAAAAGTATTATAAAAATGCAGACAAGGAACAAAAATCAAATAATCTTCACCTTTCTAAATCAAAATCCAGCACTGTGCAGTTATTACTACAGTGCAAAGGTCATACATGATTGTAGATCTTATCTATTAAGCCTGATATGACTAGGTGGAAGGAGAGATGGATGATCTATATCTGAGATACTGTACTTAAAAAAGAACATCTGTGTGGTCCCAAAATGTGAAAGTCAAAGCAGTAACTAAGGAATTGACACTTCCTGAATGTTTTTAAATATAGAAGATGTTTGTCCCAAAGCCTCCAAAGTGTTAAACTTCTTTAAAATTTGAAGATATCTGATTAAGGTTTCTTTCTGCCTGCTATATGTGATTACTGTTGCAGCAGACTGGTGCCTCACAAGGAAACTCTCATAAGCACTCATCAGCAAAGATGAAGCAGTTGTCAAATTACCCAGCGGGTAATTCCAAATTATGAAAAATGTAATACCCCTGCAGTACTAACAATCCAAATGCTTCATAGCTACTAATTACTTTTGATATAATTTGGGATAAAAAAAAACATATTTTTGTGAATCCTCCTGGCATAAATATACTGTAATGGAGTGGATAACATCATCACAACATATACTGTGTATTCCGTAATAAATATCCTGCCCTTAAACTCTTAAACTGCTTTGATTTCAGCCAAAGAGAATTTCTTTTCAATCACTTTTGCAGCGAATTTAAAATGTGGACTGCACCATACAAACACAATTTCCTCATATCAAATAGTCAGAAAACCCACAGACAAATGGAGGAAGCCTACTCTAAGATGCAGCTCTAACTCAATCTGAAACCACATGCCGTTTTCACTACCACACTTCTGAGCATTTCCACTCTGATAAGACTCTTCATATATGAAAACACACAAAAACATACTTAGATAGAAAAATTCCTGCATAAACAAATATATTTACTGTATGTCATTTAGGGCTATGGAATATATTACATCTAGATTTGGACTCCAAACAATCACAAAAACAGTTATGTAGACTAAAAATCTGTAATTTAATTCTAATGATGGCACTTCTGCCTTTTCCAGAGGCACATTTAGTAAGTACCAGAAGCAGATTGATATTGGATAGTTAAAGCTATATTTAGCAAATATTCAGTACTCAGACCCCTTTAACAACTATTTTTCAAAAAACAACTTGCATCAAATCTAGCAACATATTCGGGTATTATTGGAAAGTTATGGAGACTGACATAAAAGCACACTGCTAAATGAGCAACAGTGCTGTCATAGGTTATTACACCATCCCAAAGACTACTAACAAAAGGATGTAAAAAGCTAAAAATATCCATGTTTTTCTGTAACATATACATTAAAAACTATTCCAACTAACACATTAAAAGCATTTGAACTTGAACTTCTGGTTGCCGAGTGGCATAGGACCTGCCACTCGGCCACTCTCAACCTGCATAGGAGCAGGTTGAGAGTGGCTTCAATACATTTTATACTTTGAAAATACTTTCAGTCTTTACCAAGCTAGCTGCTGAGTTTAAAGTGTCCTTGAGTGAAATGGAGGCAAAGTTTGAACGGATGCGGATAACTGTTGACCATGGTCAGCGTCTGGCTTCTCTTGAGCTAGCATCTGATGACATGAGCAGATAGAGAAGCTCTACTCCACCCTGAGATATTGCAATGTTTTTATCTGCCAAAGTGACTGACCTGGAGAGCCTAAACAGGCAGAATAATCTAAACGTTCTCTGGTTGTCAGAAGACCGTTGTCTTTTTCTTTGTTCCATCGAATATTCTCAGTCAAGGTTTTTAATCACCTCATTAAGTGAAGGAAAGTGTTGGCCTAAATTGGACAGGAAAGAAAATACATCAATTATTTTCCTACAAAAGAGTTTGTGCTTCTGATAACTCCAGGCTCATGGTGGAATGGGCGGGAAAGCACTTCCATTCATCATTTGGGTTAGGTGGGTCTCATTTCTTATCAATGTCTGTTATTATTTTACCTCATAAAATAATAGCAGACAAGCATGGCTGCTTTGTAATAGTCTCAGAAAGCTGCTTAATCCATTGTGATACTGGCCAGTTTATATGCCCCAAAACTGGCAATCCAAGCTTCTTTTGATTTCCATAGGTTCCTCAGAGCTCTGAAACACAGCATTCTTAACCTGCAGCCTTCTGTAAGAAAGCCTGGTCTCAAAACTAAACTCCACAATAAACTCAGGTAGATCTAAACCAACCATTCACATCTGATCGAGGAGCCTGCGAACAAGATTGGAAACCAGTACATATCTGATCACAGTTGGGATTCAGTTCCGGGGCTTTTTATTCTACTTCATGTAGAACTGCTCTCATCACTTCCTATTGTAGGTCAAATTTGTCCGTAAGGCCTACACATCTAAAGTCAAGCTCTCTCATATTTATCCAGACATGGACCCTCGGTGTGACAAATGTAGCAATGCTAAAATACCTCAGCATGAGTTTGCACTATTTGGTATTTTCTCAGGGAACCACAATTCTTCCTCTGGTGTCTGTCCCATGCTGCCTTTTGCTTCCCTCCTGGACAGGTGTGTTACTTTACACAGATGGAAGGGTGCTGCCCTGCTGAACCCACACTCAGTGGGTATCAGATGTAATGTCTTGCACGAGCATGGAAAAGATCAGATGCTCTATTCAGAACCAAGGGAGGAATTTAATCATGTGTGGGAACTTTTTAAAGGCATATTTCTAAACCTCACTGATGGTAATTACATCCATCTTTTATTTATTTATTGCTATTCGAAGATAAGCAAAGGGGGAATCAAGATGAGGAAAGAAAAAGGGAACCCTAGACTTCCAGCTTTGTAGCTTTGTTCAGTTCGTCCTGCTTTGAGGACCTGCTCCTTGATTGTGATGGATTTTGGCATTCGTATTCCCTTGGCAGCCCAACATAATAAAACAAGAATAAAAATAATAAATGAAGGAGATCAATGTACACAACAATCAAATGAACAATGGGCCTCATTCACCACCGGTTTTTACGAACTCATTTGTTCTTAAATCCTACTAGAACTTACTAAAATCTTTGTATCTACATACAAAGAGGACTCTTATTAACCTCTAAGTGGCGACACATTTAAACAAATGACAGGAACAATTCTGAGATCTACGAACACGTTCATTATTCTGATACTTAATCTTTACTGTAAGATCAATTAAGATTTAAGTTGATATTATAAATTGCAAAGTGCTTAATTTCATCACATAATCTTAAAGTGCAAAGTCTCTTACATGATAAAGTGCAATGCTCAGATATTGATGTTTTGCACAGTTCCCATACTGATATGATAGGATGCATGCGTCTCAAATTGCATGCGTCTCAAAATTCACGTAACATTACAAATAAAAAAAGCTTGAAAAACAATAAGAAAAGAAGACAATAAGAAAATGTGAAACCAGTTATGTTAGTAATAACATTTTGATTGTCCAACAACCTTGATTTTAAATGTTTAAAACAGTCGGAGGGTGGGCAGTAGGTATTGTGTTCAAAGTTGATGAGCTACACAGCTTGTAGACACTGTGTCCAATGTGTGTACACTGCGAGTAGCAGGGTTGCAGGCACATGGCCAGTGAAGGGTTGAAAGTACAGTACTGATTTTGACCACAATGGCTAGCACAGTGTTTACATGTGCTGGAGTAGCACCTGGGCAGTTTAACATCCAGTTTGCACTTAAGCAGATACACTTGTTTTGACTTGTTCGTTGATGAAAGAAAAGAAAACTATAACAAGAACAGCTATTTTGGTCACAGGGTTATGGTTAATCTGTAGTGGTTACAGGGCATAAGCACAAAATGATCTTGTTTTTTTCCCTATTTATTTGTTAAATTAATTCTATAATCATGCCATGTTCAACTCAAGCTTAAGGAAAGTAAATAAATGAATTCATATCTTAATTTAAATTATATCTATATAATGGTTTCAAAACCTACTGTAATATGATTCTTTGATTTTTAAAGAATTACTGTGGAATTAGTTTGGTCGGTGCATTCATGAAAGAAAAACTATTATTTATGAAAGGCAGCAGATTATAGCAGTCAATCAAAAACATGACAAGATGCAATATAGTTTCAGTAAATCCAAATACCGTTAAAATAAAATTCAATCCAACAAATAAGTCTTGAAGTTGCTACTTCTATAAGTAATAAAAAAACAAAATATTTTTAATTTGTATGTTAGACTTCAGTGCCTTAGCAGTATGATGTAACATGCAACCCCTTGGATGTTTTACTGAAAGAAAGAGATATGCTGCTGCCGCTAATAGTCACGTACAACAAACCACAATAAAGCCAGAGGGTCTTATTAACTGGATCATTTTTATACTCTTTGCATCATCCGAAATCCAGGATATGATGTAAATCTTTCAACTATTACAACTACAGTGTATCTGTTACACTGATAAAAATGGTATACAACAACAAGATATGGCAAACACAAGCCTTGAGGCACTGCTTGGCATTGAAAACTCTTTGGATGAAACAAACACGCTGATAATTTCTACTACCAAAATATATCAACATATAATTAAGCTATTCGACAAAGAAAATGCATTTTTACAGAATGCTTTTCTGGAAACTATTCTTCTGAGTTCAGCAAGATATTCACAATTTCTGAAAGGCTGTAAAGCAATCATGACCTGTCCAAGGGTCCTGGTACTGACTGTCATCCATTTGTCAGTGGGTTTTACATCCCAGGCTATGGCCTAGAGTGATTCAGTATTTCTCAAGTCAAACCACCAGCTCCTCAATGACTCAACAACCTGCACCTGTCTTAAATGTCTTGCCATCTACCCAAATCTCCCCTGATTGAACAACAGCTCTGTCCACTTCTGGTTGGCTGCTGAATCCATCATTTATCTGCTCATCACCGTCATCCACACCATATAACTCAATTCCAGACTTTCCACCATTGGGGGAGCCCAGAGCAGGCTGCACAGGCAGTGATTCCCACCAGTCAGGTACTGATGATTCCCTGCTCTGGTTTTCATTCCTTTTTGTTAGTTTAGTTTAGTCATCACTTGTTTATTCTTACCTTAGTTCTGGTTTTTCTTATTATTTTACCTTTCTTTCTTTTGTTAGTGTTTAGAGGCCATGGCTTGCATGTATTATTGTAAATAAATAGCTTGATTTTACACACTCTTTTGCTTTGTCTTATGTTGACGACCCTTATCCCCAGATGCAACTGGGTCGTAACAGTGGGTTACTGATAATGCCTGGCCAGGCAGTTCAAGAACTTTTTCTCATCACTAGAAGTGCTTAAAAATGGCCAATACCTTTAAATAGCAAACATGTTGCCAAGGTAAAATGGGGATCCATCACCTTGGCTATGAGAGACCTGATATACCTCAGCAAACAATGGACAGCCTTGCTCTAAGACTCAACTTTTATCAATGCTTAAATAGCAGATACCTTCGGATATGTCCAACCTGCTATGGTGATGAACCGGTGTGAAAGAACAAAAATAATTTGCAATTCAAGAAAGTTCTGGGAGGATTTGAAAAATTTCCTGGTTGTTCGATTGGAAATATTCATAGATTTATTTATATTTTCCCCATCAATATCAATACAGCTCATGTAAAATTGAGTACCTCCCAAGACTGATTATCAATCAAACATTTCCATTTTTGTACAATGCTCAGCTGCAAACTATATTCCTGAACTACATTAGAGATATTGAAATCAACACCACGCATACAAACTTCCTCACAGTTGCTCTAGAAAACATTTTTTTATGCTGTTCCTTAAGTGTGTTTTCATGATCAACAAGAGTATCTACATATCAACCTGTTTTGCACTTATTGTCATTGTTGCACAAATAATTACATGACAGTGCTGTTTGTCAGTAACCAGTGTGCTCAGAAATTCCTTGATAGTCTGGTTTACATGCCATGTATGACATTTATGAAACTCCTGGGTATAAAGCACTGCAAGCTTTTGGTCAAATGAGTCTGCAGTGAAGCCATGCAATGATGCTAGCTCAACGTCAGCACTTCAAAGTCCCAATCAGGTAGAAAACATGATTAAAACTGGTGAACAATTGTTACAACTTAGGTTAACACTGTGTGGGATGTGTCTTCCTGCCACAAACTTTCCTGCCACAAGACAAAATGGGTCACAAGCCCCTTTAGAAAACGACAAAAAGGAGATTTACCCGTATCAATAAGGGTGAAATAAAAACACTAAAATAAATGTACTTAGTGTTCCTGAAATTCATCAATCGAAAAAGAAAAGATGTCTCAGCTGCGATTGACATCCATAACTTTTACATCTTAAATATGTCAACGAGGCTTAAAATTTAAGCCCCCTGTTTTTTTTTTTGTTTTTTTTTACGGGATTCTGATTTCTGTCTGGGAGTTGCTCCATTGATGATGCACTAGGGACTGAGACAACACATTCTCAGAATGGTTGTTTGAGAGATCTCCAGAGTGTTCAAAGTGACACTTTATTTTCTGACCACACTAGGAAACCACACTGGCATTACATAACAAGTGAGAAAACATTTTTTTCCAAAAGGTTGGGAAGTGAGTGGCAATTATTCTCCAGTAGAGCTAAGCCGTTACAGGACTGGGATATGACAACACGCTTTTAGCACTAACTGGGTTTTTCACAAGCAGTGCATAAGTTACTTTTGTAAAAGAAATGCCCCCTCCTCAACCAAGTCACAGTTCATCAGAACTGCACAAACTGCCTTTGAAAAAGTTATCGGGTTCGAGAAAGACTCCTACTGGAATTATAACCTATTTGTTGTTCAATGAGGACAAAAATGGCTACTGCAATTATAACTAAAGACTACAACAAACCAGGATACCACAGTAAAATGAAAATCAAATTTTTGCCTCAACCTGAACGTATAAGGCGGTATGCTAAGTACTTTGTAGAAAACCTCCACTAAAAAACAGGGGGCATAAGTCATTTCACTTTCATAAACATATCAGATTCGCTATAATTTTCAACTTAACAAAGAAGAATGCTAAGTGGGGAAAGCAGATGGTTTGAGAGTGTCAGAATCTTTATTATTGATAAAAAAACACTTTGATAATATCAGCATTATTCAATGTTAACACCAAAATCTTTGTCTGATATAGTCTCATAATCATCATATTACAAAAATGTATTTTGATCTTACATTTTTCACAAAGGAATCCAAGTAACTTCAGCTATACTAAAGCCTGACAAAGTACAGCTTAGGTTGTCATCTTTTCTACAGGTCAAAAACCAAACATCTGCACACACACACCGTACCTGATTATGACACAATAGGTAACAAAGTGTCACAAAAAAACAAACATTCTAGCTGAGCTGAACATGCCTTGATAAGTTTAATACCCTCCAATCAGCTGAAATGTTTTTTATTTACTATTTGAGTTTATTTCTTTTTATGCTTCTGTTAGTAGTAGTAGAAGTAATGTTTTTCTTTCATTGCCTTTTCCAATTTTAGATACTTTACTGAATATAGCAAGTAAAGATGTTTAACTTGAGAAGGATCTCTTAGTTTCTGTGGTTGTTGAAAGTGATTGTAGCCAATCAGAGGTCCTTACCTTACACTTTTCTATGCATGCTTTCTTAAAATTAGATTTGACACAATCATGACCAAAAAAAAATGTTTACTTGTATATATGCACAGATATGCAGCATATATGGGAAATCTCTTTCCTTGAAATGAACCACAAATAGGCAGGCTGCAGCTCAGGTGGCAGAACTGGTAATCCTATAAATAATTTGAACCAATATAACAAACCCAAAACAGCCCTATTGTGTGTGTAGAAGAATAGATCAATTGCAAATTAAAACATGCGTAACACAACATTCATGATGACAGGCCATCATAATAACTGATAAGGTCGTCTAATCTCAGCAACATCCTCTCTGCTGTTGAACAGCACATACTGTTCTCTGTTGACTGAGAATTTGTTCCATACTGAAAATATGAATGACCAATCATTTTAATGTGTACTCAGCCTAATAAGAGGATTCAACAAACCCATTATCTAATTATAATGGGCTGGAAATTAACTGATTAATCCTCTGCATCTTGATACCAGAGGAATGCAAATTACCAACCAACAAACAAATACATCCAACGATAAGGGCAATTTCATACTACATGCATCCTTAAAATTACAATTGGCATAATCATGACAGAAAAATTGTTTACTAGCAAAGATGCACAGATATGCAGTGAATATGAGAAATCTGTTTCCTCATAACTAATACAGTATGGCTATTGCCCTCCTTCAAATGATTAAAACAGATTAGTCAAGAGGAAGTACACATTGCTGCGATGAACAAAGGTTTAGTAAAATTCTGGCTTTCCTTATTTTCCGTTTGGGAAAATGCAGGCTTAGAAATTACAAGACTGATTGGATTGCAGCCTCCCAACCGGTCTGTGCCACAGAAAATGTGAAAAACGACGAGCAATGATCATTCTGCTCTAAAGTCTCTTCACGTACATGAAAGGAGAGAAAGGCTGGAATGAAAGAATGCTGGGATTCCCTTAGAGAGGTGTGAGTTTAAAAAAAAGGAAAATCTTTGATGATACTATTAATCTCTTGTGACAATCCCACCATATTCTGGGGAAAGACAGCTGCATAATAGTGAAGGCTGTGTACTCACACTACTGGCACCACTCATAAAAACCCACTTACTATATTGTTTTTACAAAAATAAAATATCTGCAGAGAAAAAGCAGAGCTGTTGAGGCAGATAAACACGGATCATTTACTTATGGTTTTTTTTGTTTGTTTTGTTTTTACTTAAAGGACATAAACACATTTAATTGGATTAGTCAATTTGACTCAGATATATATGACATAAAGTGTTTAATTATATTTAAACCCTCAACAAACAATCCAAAAACAGTCATGCAAATAATCATAAAGTGCAGCATAACACACCAAAGGCCTGTTTTTATGGGTTAATGAGGATGCGCACAGAAGTTTACAAGAAGAACAGAGGTAATTATTCTTACCATTTATCTCCACAGTGTACAATAATTGCTGTCTTTATTTGCACATCAAACACTAAAAATGTTACCTCTTCTGAAGAAAAGAAATACATTAACATAGCAGTGTTAATAAGGGCAAGTAGACAGGGAGACTGCTGCATGCAAGTCTAAATCTGATAAATAAAGACACACGCGATGTTGCTGGTGGGAGACAGTAATAAACTGTGGTACATTCATAAGGGCTTGTTAGGTGCATAAATCTTATGTGTGAAGATAGTCAGTGTACTGTGTGAAGTTTATAACGGAGCCTCGCTAAATATTTTGCCATCCTGTTTTGCTCTCTAATCCACAAGGAACAGGTGTTGTGCACTAATCCTGGCCTTTCAGCTACACTCAAATTAGATATTGATGACCAAGCAATCATCATGACCCAATGCAATCATACAGTTGAATACGGAAAAAAAGTGAAAGCATTGAAACTCTAATCAGATATCTGCAGACAGCATTTAAGAAAAAAGTAAAAGTCAAACTACCGCAACATGTCCCCCTTCTCATGTATCAGTCACTAAAACATTGAATGTACTTGAGAAGAAAAAAAGCATGGATGTAAACACAATTTGAAAATGCATATGCACACAAGGGAGCAGGGCTCCTTTCGTCAAAGGAAGAGATCCACACCATCAAATTGACCGCTTGGGTACCTGCCACTAGGGTGATTTAACCATATGTTTCTACTTCTGCTAAGTTGCAAGTATTGAGCACAGCAGAAATGTAAAAAAAAACAACTAATCAGCAGATTTTTAGCTAACCTTATATATATATATATTATATGAAAATATCATCCTTGATTTTCAATACGGGCTTGAGAAATGGGCCATTTCAAATGATCACATTTACAGATGAAAATGTCCTAGAATGCCAGACACACAGAAAATGTATATGTTTTATATGAGATAAGGGAAAAAGAAAAAAAGGAATAAGACAAACATGAGGGAGACATACACAACAGCAAGGAAAAACTGTAGTCAAGGGAAAACCCAAGTGATTGCAGTGTCCATAAAAATACTATTTCCTTACTAGGGCTGCCACAATTAGTCGACTAGTCACGACTATTTTAATTTAATAGTCGAAGCTTCGTTATTTTAAAAAGATTCCTGCATCTCCCAAACCCTCCGAGCGGTCGCACGGCGCTTTGCGCCCGGCACCCCCTCCCATCACCAGCACAGTGCCTTTTCAGCAGCTCGGAGTTAGCTGGGACTCATAACATGAGAGTTGCAACATCGCTCGGAGTACCGCAGGTTTTCATCTTCCCCCGGAGTACCTCCTGTCGATATTTATTAATATAATCACCTCACTAAGCGCCGC
>JAVQJG010186283.1:0-11372 GCA_036024015.1 Craterocephalus amniculus | reverse complement strand
AACTGTGGAACATTGTCATTTACATCCAGCAGCTCTAAAGTCATAGTTTCATTGTCAGATAAAGGAGGAGAGCCTCTGTCTGTGACAGTGAAAGTGATGTCATATTCTGGCACCTTCTCACGGTCTAATGGCTCTGATACCACTAATTCATAATAGTTATCAGAGGACTCCCTCAGTTTAAAAGGCATGTTGTCTGGAATACGAAGATCAACCACTCCATTATCACCTGAGTCTTTATCACTGACACTAACTACAGCTATCACTGTGTCTATGGCCACATTTTCTTGTACTGGACTTTGAAATGATTTAATTGAAATTTCTGGATGATTATCATTCATATCAGTTACCTGTATTGTCAGTTTACATTTTCCAGATAAGGAATTGAGCCCCTGATCGCTAGCAATAATTTCCATCTCATAAACTTTTAAATCTTCATAATTTATCATTTCTTTTACTCTTATCTCACCATTTTCAGGATTCAAGTTAAACATTTTTTGTGTTTTCTCTGATGTGTATAAACTATATGAGTAAATAATGTCAGAATTTGAGCCTTCATCTAAGTCAATAGCATTCATTTTGACAACTAGACTGCCAATGGGAGAGTTTTCCATCACATCTACAACGTACTTGTCTTTGTCAAATGAAGGGGCGTTGTCATTAACGTCAAGCACGCGAACAATGATGCTCGCTGTACCTGTGCGCGTGGGGACTCCGCCATCCACAGCAGTAAGAATGAGATTATGAACTGCCTGCTGCTCTCTGTCTAAAGTTTTTTTCAAAACCAAGTCAGCAAACTTGGTCCCATCTCTCCCGGTTTGAATTTCAATGGAGAAGTGATCACTTGCGCTCAGATGGTAATTTTTCACGGAGTTTGTTCCAACATCTGGGTCCACGGCATTGTTCAGTGAAAATCTCTCTCCAACGGGGCTCGATTCTGAGATATCCAGATGCATTGTTCCTCGTCGAAAATGTGGAGCATTATCATTGATATCCATGATTTCCACCTCAATATTAAACATGCGTATCGGATTCTCAATTGTAGCGTCTAGTTTCAGAAAACATGACGTAGTTTTAGATGGACAGAGGAACTCTCTGTCGATTCGTTCCAAAATAAACAGCTCTCCCGTGTCTTTGCTGATGTCCAGGTATTTTTTATTTGTTAAAACGTCCACGCGAATTTTCCTTGTTTTCAGAGACATCACTTCTAATCCCAAATCAGTCGCTAAATTTGCAACGACAGATCCCTCCTCCATTTCTTCGGGAACAGAATAGTGGATGACAGCAGATGCGGAGAATACAGTCGCAGAAAAAATGAGAAACAAGTAAACATACCCCATCCTGCTTTCTAGTGTCAAAGGCTGCGTAAAGGTGCAGATTCTGTTAGCAACGGTTTAATACGCACTGACTCGGCGAGATAATGATCGTTTAGCAAAAACGAAAAGGCGAAATGAAGATTGCGAAATAAGACGTTGCTTCATCAAGACTGACTGCAAGTCTCCTCCTCACAAAGAAGGTATCGCGATAACTATAACGTCACTGACAAATATTTTAGTCAGGGAAACAGCAATGGGAAAAAAACAGCGGTGAAAGGGAAATAGAGGAAATCATAATGACAAAATATTCGGATATTCGTTGGAAATCTTAAAGGAAAATATGAAGATTTTTCCTTAAATAGCAACAGGGTGGACTGTAATCGTTTTCTAAAGTTAGTGGAAATAAATTAGAGATGTTATGGGTAGCTGTATATTTAGGCATAAGAATAAGAATATGTGTGTGTGTGTGTGTGTGTGTGTGTGCGTGTGTGCGTTTGCGTGTGTGTGCGTGTGCGTGTGCGTGTGTGTGTGTGTCAACCTTAATGTCTAGGAAACAACAAATTATTTTCAACTTGAAGGAGACTGATATTTCAAATCACTTAGTGGAGTTACACTTCTCCAAATACAATAAAAAATGAATGACATTTAATTCAGTAGACATAAAAGGACAGTTCAGAGATTCATTTTTCTTTTCTTTTATATTAGAATCTTTTGTGCAATGTTACCAGCCTGTGTCATGTCTCGGCAACTCTGTTGAGTGTTGTCTGGTTTTTGTTCTGGCTTGTCAGATTTTATTTTGAAATCCCTAACTCTCCTCTCGTTTCAGGCACCTTGACTTCCTGCCCTTGTGTTTTCCACCTGTGTGATTGTCTACCCCGCCCTGATTGTTTCCCATTTCCTCATGTGTGTATTTATTGTCAGAGCTTCCCCTGTCTTGTTGTCAGATTGTCTTTGGAGATCTAGCCTGGTGTTCTAGAGTTCTGAATATAACCCAAATTTGGCATTAAAACCCCTTTTTCTTCCATGTGATCTCTGAATCCGTCTCTCTCTGCATTTGGGTTCATCTGTTCTGTGCTGAGGCCTTAATTTATTTTTCACTGCAAAAACATGTGCTCATTATCTTGATAAGTGATATTTATCTATTCACTTGGACAAAGCTTTCCATCTTTTCAGTGCAGTTTTATTATTCTGGTGCATGTGTTAAATATTCAGAGTGTTACTGACACAAGAGAAAAGTGGCGGTTATCAGTCCACATTAATATGCAGGGATCATTGATGCCAACACAAAATAAAACAGAATTGAAGACATTTGCTCTTTATCGCTTCATAATTGCAGGTGATAGACTGTGATGCACAGACCATCCCCCCCACTTGCCACCTTTTCACCACAAAAAAAGAAAAATAATACACTCACCGGTGAGTTATTTACTCACTAGTATCATTTTGTGGCAAATTGATTGAAAAAGGCAAGGCAAGTTTATTTAGATAGCCCTTTTCAGGTCCAAGACAATTCAAAGTGCTCAAAAAGCAACACAAGATTGTCTGATCTCAAATGCGGAAACATTTTTCTGTGCTTTTAGCTTTTCTCTTTCATTTCCTGAGTTTCACACCTGCTGATCTGGTTAGATTCAAGCTCTGCTGCTCTGTTTAGCCTGCCAAGCGTTTCACACTCGCTGAGATAACAATGAGCTTCCTTAAATTGTTTCTTCTGCTGAGCTGCTGGACTTTTACAGGTAAGATCACTACTCTTTCATTTCTGCACTTTTGATATCAGAACGTGTTGATGTGCTTTAATTTAATTTCTAGTACCAAATTATTACTATATTACCAAATGATTAAGTTTCTTTCAGTAATATCCGAAGAAATATGTCTCCCATCCCACTTAACTGTCTGGAAAATAATATTTTTAAGCCAGCATGTACTTTTCAGCGGCAAACAAGTAGCTTTTAGTGGCTTACAGCGATACCACTGAATTAATGCAGAACTGAGAAAAAAAGAACTCTTCCTCCTAGTACTACTACTACTACTACTACCATGTTTACTCTGTGCACTCTTGGTCTTGAAAGGATGTGACTGTGTAGAAATCATCTTAAGTTCTTTGTTCTTTTCTTTAGGAATTATGGCAGAACGACCAACAGCAACATATTATACTCTGAAAAACAACTCGGTGTGTCTAAATGTCAGTGCACCTCCTCCGTATCATGATGGTAAATGGGAGTTCTCTGGTAAATATATTTATTCTAGAGGAAGTATCAATCCAAATTATGAAGAAAAAGCATGGCCTGGTCCCCTAAACTTTTCCCTTTGTATAAAAATATTGACTGATGAAGACGCTGGCATCTATAAATTCTTATGTGATAATGGTTTTTTTACACCTATATCTGAGACGCATCAAGTCATCATCCAAGGTGAGTACCTTTTGCAGTACTTTGTATTTAGCCTGTACTGTATCTGGATCTTCTCTTCATTTGGAGTATTGGCTTTAACTTACTGGTAGAAAGTGCAAATAAATCTTTTGCTGTCTTCACAAGAAAAGATAAGTATGATTTTCACACAGGAACTTCAAAAGTAGTCAATCATCTCCTCACATTCCTTAGAGAAAATATAAAACACACATCTGATCACAGGCTTGTGTTTACAGCTGGTGGCCAGAGGAGGGAGCTGTTATATCATGATTTTTGTCTGACTGACTGTGTGGATGTTGCAGACATGGTTCCCAGACCAGTGATGACGATGAGGTCCAAGCATCTCTCCAACCTGACTGAGGGTTCCTGCAGCGTCACAGTAAACTGCTCTATTCAGGACAACTTGCTGCGGTCCGTCTGTGATAAAGACGGCTGCAGACCGTCTCAGAAGGCCTTTGATGATTTCAACATTACCGTCTTCACTGACAACCAAACTGTCGTCTGCAGCAGCAACAACCATGTTAGCATGAATAAGATCACAGAGAGCATGGCAGCTGATTGTAAGCTTCATTACTACCATACTTGGAAATAGAAAAAAACTGTTCATGTACCTCGTGTGCTGAAGTTCAGCTTGATATTCATTTAATGTGATTCTTTTGTTGATTTACTTATTCTTTAAACAATTACATAAAGTTTTGGTTCACTCATATTCTTTTATGTATTTGCAGGTTTCAGTACATCCAGTCCTGGACCAACGGACGAACCACCATTACCATTTGGAATGCTGATCTATATTATTTTAGGATTGGCCTGCATCTTGTTGGTCTTTTCTTTCTTGACCAAAAAATTGTATTATCAAAATCGCAAAGAACAGGTATAATAAGCCATCAAACACATTTTAATCATTTTTCTTTTCATTTCACAACTGTAATGCTATCATGTTGTGATGTCAGGATGGCTGTTCTTTTTTGAAATGATCGAATTTGTTCTGAGGATTACATTTGAACATCTTTTGATGCATCTTTCCAGGAAACAACTGCAGCCCGGTCAATATCCAGTGGGCCGTTAGAGACAGGACCACAATCTGAGCCCAGGGTCTCGACTTCTTCTTCCAGTGAAGCTGAGGCTTCTTATGAGAATGTGGACATGACTCAGACCGCAGAGATCAGAATCCGAAGAGAGCAGCAGGTGGCCTCGCAAAGTCAGGAAGCAGATACTGTCTACAGCATGCCGCGACCAATGGCCTCTCGATTAAAGAGCAACGGCAGTAGAGAAAACACGCAAGAACCTTTACAGTCTGTCAGCCTGGATGAGACACAGCAGCCAACACACACTGATACAGTGTACTGTTTGTTGCAGAAGCCAAAAATCTGAAGTCACAGCAGCAGCGGGAGGGAAATTAACAGTCCTGAAAGTCAAGACAATAATAAGACAAAGAACCTTGTTCAAAAGACAGACTGAGGATGAACACAAATGAATTAAGGATAAATGGTTAAACATCATGGACTTCTTTTGTACACTGATCTACTGTGAATAGTGAGGAGGGTCTATTTTACAAAGTGATATTTGATTTTTTTCTATCCTGATAGAGGTATCTGATATCCATGATACTGTATTACAGTAAGTGGACATAGACATGGATGGTTTTCTCCTGGAACTCCAGTTAAAAAACACAACCTATTAGGTTAATCACTGTTTCTAAATTCTCCCTGGGACTGAAAATGAGTATAAATGTTTTCATTTTATTTTATTTTTTTTATGTGTTAACCCTGTAATGCACAGGTGACTTGTCCATCATGCTCCCCACCCTCTCTCTGACCTATCTGCTGGGATAGGCTCCATGCAACCCCTCCCAGTGACTCTGCATTGGATTACCCAGCTGTAGAAAATGGATTGATGAACATGTTGGGATACCACAACAGGAAACCATTCGTTTGTGTGCTACACTTTTATTGGGGATGGGTAATACCTTCCTTTCCAGGTCACAAGTCCTACCCAACAAAGAAAGTCAACAGGCTTCCTCCAGACTGGCTTTATTGTTGCCAGACCGTTGATGTAAGAAGATAACACACCTTCTGTTTTCACCCTTGGAGGATTAAGGTAATAACTTCCCTTCCCTATCTCATCTTTTTCCATACCTCACCATGCATTTGTAAAACCTCAAGGATTGATTTACCAAAAGCATTCAATCTCTTTTTTTGCATCAAGAGTCTGCATGAGACCTCCTCTTGAACAAAGGATAGAGTCCATCCAAAAGGTTCTAAATGTGGCACACTGTTCTGGTTCCAGATCCCCACTGGACCCTCAAAACGTCAAAATATTAAGTTCCACTTTGGCTGAAATCTTTTTTACTCTTAATCAATAGGTTTAAAAGTCAAGAAGGAATAGAGTGTTTTGTGTGGTGTTTTCTCTGTTTTTTATTTTTTAATGTACTTAATTAATCCGGGATTACAGCATTTGTGTGAACAGACAGTCAGCATAGGCTCTGACGTGGTCTTGTGTTTGGGTGAAGCGAGTTATTTCCCACTGATTATGTTATTGTTTGTAAAACAAAAAAAAAAAAAAACTTGAATTTTTGTTCCGGTTGAAAAACAACTAATCTGGAAGGATTAGAATTTGGTCCGGGAACCAGCATAGAGCCCGGCCAGTGTAATAACCCACCATGACAAAGAAGAAGCAACTGGAATTCCTATTTTGGAAAGCATACTAAGACCGGACATATTTTAACTGGAACCGTGGAGCATTCCCAGCTCTTTTATTCAAAGACTAAACTTTAGGTTTATGCTGTGAATATTGTTAAATTAGCATTGTTAATGTTTGACTTGTTTTGCCTTTCCTTTCTGAGATCGTATTGAACATTATTTGATGCCAGTTTAAATAATTTTTATGTGAGTGGAATACTTCTAAAGTGTTCATCAGTGTTAAGGGTCCTTAATGATATTCCTCTAGTCATAGACTCTGTATCTGTGTTATTTTGGTTCTGTTATACCTCACAGCAGCCTCTAATACAGCAAACTTATCAGATCATCTGTTCTGCCTTGACAGCCTGGTGGGTATTCATGGATTCAGGTGGTGCTTTAAAGTGATTTAAAATCATATTCATCTCATAAGTGAGACAATTTTGTGTCCATGTGGGACCAGCTGAGTCCTCTGGTGAGGTACTCCACATTTTTGAGAGGACTCTCGTAAGGTTCTATTCTTGTGCCTCTTCTTTTACATTTTTTTGGATTAACTGTCCGGAAATATGGAATCACTTTCTATTTCCATGCTGAAAGTCAGATTTACAGGCCACTGAAGCAAGACATTATATTCTGTAAACCAACTAGTTACTTACATAATTCAGAAATTAAGTCACAGATTTCTATTTCTAACTTGTTTTCCATAGAAAGACTGAGGTTATAAGGTTTAGGCCAGTGATACTATCACATTAACCTGGGTTTATAAAGGCAGTGTTTGGCAGCTGTTGCAGCAACCCGTGGTGTAAAGTTGGACAGTGATCGTAAATTTGATCCACAGATGAGCTCTGTAATCAAATCTATACAAGTTCAATTGAGAATTGGCTTTGGCAAAACAATTCCTCCTTGTTTTTATTACTACTTAGTGCTGAAACACGCTTTATATTGGGTTCAGTCCAGGCCTGGTTAATAATTGTGTGATACAGATAACATGGCCGGTGACAAGCTGCTGATTTTTGTCTAACATGATGTCCACAAGTTGAGATTCTTCATGACCTTTTTTATGTAGCCGTGACAATAAGCCAGATACAATGTCCTGTTAAAACTTTCAACAGTTACATTAAATCAGTTTGCTGAAGCCTAAAGTTACAAATTATTCCGACTGTGGATATGGGTCTTATGTGGGAGTCCTGATACCACAGATAAAATATTAGTTGATATTATGTGCTGTGTTGAACTGACCGGTGTACTGTATGCAGTATGTCTATAGTTTGGCTGCTTGGGCTGTAGACTTACTGCCCACATATGTCCTTGTCCAACTGAGAGTGAAAAAATGAGATCTGCTCACTAGTCTGTTTCGGGCGTCTGCCGTTCTTCAAACAAAAAGCCGAAATGTCATCATTTGAATTAACCCCTCAGGAGCAGATGTCTGGTGTGCAGATTTCACTTTTTCAATTCTGTACTGTTTTGTTATCCTGCACTCAGTGCTGATTTTTTTTTTTTTTTTTTTGGGATGTACGTGTTACCATGACCTGTTCTTGTCCAATTTAGAAAAATCTGCCAAACTGAGCCAATGAGTAACATTTTACTAACAGATTAAATTGATTAGAGAACCTTTGAACTTAATCTGACTGTCAGCATGATTGTCTGGGCATTGCAGCTTTTTATGCTTGTTGGTTAAATGTTGATGTCTTAAGTTTTTGTTCACAACACCAGATGTGTTTGAGAATCCCTCTTAAAATTGGACTTACTTTTTTCTAAGTTTAGTTGAAGATTTTATTTGAAGTTGCTATTGATCAGTTCTTGTTTTACTTTTGTAGCAAATATCGGTGTGTATTGTACCACAATAAAATTATATCTAAATGATTTGCTGACAATATTATATGATTGTGTTATTTATCTCAATCAAAAATGAAGGAGTTAAGTGTTGACAGTTGTATTCAACCTTTTAATGAGGGCAGAAAAGAGAATAACACAGGACCACTGGTGTGTAGTTTTGTGTAAATGTTTAGAACAGTGGTTCCCACCCCATTCTGCCTGAAGATTCTATTCATGCAAATACCAATAAGCTGTGGACCCCTGCACCTGTCCTGTTTGGTTTTATGCTTTCATTAGCCAGCTTCTCACCAGAAAAGATGCATCTGATTGACTTCTTTCCTTTGACAAAACAAAGTTAACATGACTAAATACAGTATAACCTTACTTGAACAAATCATCTGCGCTGCATTTCTCAGACATGACTCATTAATGTTAGGTGGTGTTTTCAGGCACCCAAAACCCTGGTTCCATTTGAATGGAACACCCAAATTATAAAAAAACCCTTTAAAACACACCTGAACATGTCTCTGTGTGGACATGGCCATCATTTTATAAACAATGGCTTTGAACAGTGGAAACTTTGAGGACCCACTGAGCTTTTAGAAGGGCCCCATTTGGGAACCATATGTGTGTGTACTGCACATTTGCATGAGTATGAGCGTATGCATATGCATGCATTATGAGTTGGGGTGGCCCGAGTGAGTGTTTGACTCCCAGCATGACCTTGTGTCCCAGTATGATCCTGACTCAGTCAGACGCCACTGGCTCGACTGCAGAAAGCTGCTTTTTGTCCTTTAACCAGAACTCTTAACTGGCTTCTTGTTAGTTTTAGGATTCATTTTAAAATCATATAATTTGTTTTGAAATGTCTTCATGGCCTCAGCCTTTGATGTTCTTCAGCCCTGCGTTCCCTTTTTCTCTCTCAGGATAACAGATTAGTTATTATAAGATAAATATGTATTTAATATTTTAGAGCTCCTTCAGTTTAGAATACATCTCCTTTTATTATTTGTTCCATGTTATTTAATTTTTTCAGAAATCTATAAATATTTCCAATAATGTTGTTTTTCTGTGTTTTAAAGACTTTGATAGGGGGCGCGTCACTGAGAAAAGATCTCTTGTCTATCTTTAATGCTTTTTATGGTTATTGTCTAAAATAATGTATTTTGTTTTTCGGTTGTCTTAATGATTATCTAAAGCTCCACAAAAATAAAAGGAATAAACCTTTTAAGTTCCTTCTCTCTAGTTTGGCTAATTTCTCCAGTGATTATAATGTATCTGATTAAAAATCTGCGGAAATAAATCTGCCACTAACAGATTTCTCTGCACTGCAGTTTGGAGCTCATTCATCTTGTTGTTGTAGAAAGGTCCTCATTCATAAGTTCTGAAAACAGAAGTAACATAAGTTCTATTTGAAAGAGACTGATAAACATTAAATTTAAAACACATTTTTTCTCTAACACATGGCAACATGGTAAAGTTGTGTTGGATTAAAGGCTCAAGCAGTGGCGTTTTCTCCCAGAAGCAAAGGGAAGCACAGCCTCCTATTTTTTTGTTTATGTCCATTCATTTATTAATTTCCAGACCGTGGCTGTCATTGTTCTGAAACTCTTAATTTTAGAGCGATTACAAAGAGGATCCTGCCTCACCGTTTCTCCGATCGCCGTCTTTCCCATTGAAACAGCGCCCACTTGTGGTGAATCACTAATTGAAATCATATTGTGTCGGAAAGGAGGCCAGACCAGGCTGGCTTCCCTGGTAGACTATTTTTTTCAATAATCAGCCAATCAGATAAGACAACATCATGCCACTACCGGAGCGTGATTAGTTTTTCGGAGATCAAGGGAAGCTAATCACTTCTTTGCATCCCACCAATCAGATCAGAGAAGTCTGTCCATGAATCATGACAGAATCATAACAATCGCAACCCCAGCAGGTTTAGCAAATATAGAAGGTGACGATTTGGAGATTTTAGCCAAAAATACTTTCACCAAAGTACCACAACAACATCAATTTCTAATGAAATTGATACCAAAACCGGAGCTTCGTGTGGAAAGAATGGACTGACCCTACAACCACGTGACCCATAGGATTCTATTGAGCTGAAGTGATGCTCATTGGGCGGCTCCTTTCTCCACCATCTTGGCACAGTCACGAGTCTCGTGACTGCCGGAAAGCCCATAAATGGCCATTGAGGAGACACAGAGAGAGGGGCTGAGAGCGTGGGGAGGGATGATTGACAACCATTAAACTCCAAGCTACGTGCTAACAAAGCTAACCCACAGCTAACGGAAGCTAACCAGTCAACGAAGGAAGGCGAGTTAAAGATATGAAGCACTGTTAGCCGCTAAAAACCGTGGTTGTGCTACGCTAGGCCTCGTTTTCCGGATATCTGGCACCTGTCAATCAAAAGGACACGCCCCCAATTGATGACAAATTTTAGGATTAAATAACATATAAATGGAGGAGTTAAAAAAAAATTTCACTCCCTCCACAGCTTTCATGAAGGTAAACCTGACATTTTAATCCTAAAATGATTTTTTGTACCAGGCTGTAAACATGTTCAAATCTGCTGTAAAGTTGACCTTTCTAACATGGGAACCAATAGGAAATTGCTCTGTTTTGCAGCACCTAGCGGATGAAGAGGGTACTGCAATTTTTTGCACTTCCGCATGGGCATCACTTTTTCTAGCGGGAGGTTGCTGCTTGGTGGAAAGGTGCGATGGAGTTCAGACTATTAAAGGAGAAGTCCACTTTTTTGCAAGTGGGGCCTTAATTATGATGTAAACTGAAGTATACTGGAGACCTATGGTACTTTTTGGAGATTTGGATCCTTCCCTGAGATATTTGTTTCAAACGCCAAACACCAAAACGCCATACATGGAACAGTATTGGGCGTTCGTTTGCGATACTAAGTCAGTTAAAAATCAGCTATTTGTTAAAATGTCTGTGTAAATACCGTAGGATTCATTCCGTCTCAGTGCCTTTTTGAATTTTTACACTCCTGGGCTGAGATTAAAACACTATTTTTTACAGCGTCGGGGGCGTGACGTCACCTCCGCACGCAGCCAGCCATTAGCGACCTCACTTTGTTTACTACAGCTGGTGTTCAGAAGAAAGCACTGGGAAGCTGACGGAGGCTAACTTTTCAACAACATGGC
>JAVQJG010186274.1:0-15703 GCA_036024015.1 Craterocephalus amniculus | reverse complement strand
TTTGCACTCTCTGGCAAAATCCCAGATTGTTTATTATTCATGCCAAAGGCACAAAATGCATTGCTGTGCTATTTTAACAGCTTTCTGTGTGCATGACTTTTTGCAACAGGATGCTAAATCAGCAGCAATGTGTTTTTGGGCCCGTTATCAACGTTGGGCCTGTGCTAAGAGGCACAAAACTTTGATAAATCAGGTCCATTATCTTTCAGTCTCCATGTTTGTTTTTAATCATATATCTTTTTACTTTCCAGACTTCACTGCTTGTCCTCCACCACCAAAATGTAAGACTGAATACAAATCATGAAATAAGTGTAAACATGAACTGTTTAAAATCATCATGTTTCTAATGGGATGTTTCTTTAAACACCTCTCTGCATCTCCTCCACATGTTTCAGCATACCTGCTCTCTGTCGAGCTGAACACCACAGATATGACAGTAATTAATAAACTGAGGAGCATCCTGACAAACATCAATGGCCCCATAAGCATCAATAACAACATCAAGATCTCTGATGTTAACATCTCTACAGGTAAAACCACAAAATTACAAATTCCATCAAATATGATGGAAAATTGTGGCTGCTTTTTTTTATCATGTATTTCATGTATTGTCTTTTTAGTGTGCTCCCCAAGTGGTTCAATGTACCAGTGCAGATGTGAAGAGCAGTATGGGTGGCCTTGCCAGATGTGCTTAGACTATGTGACATGTGAATACGCATCCAATAGTACTTGTGGATGTATCAATTTCCTTCCTCCAAATGGGATTTACTGCCAACCACTGACAGGTATGTACAGTTCACCTTTTTGAATTGATCATATATATCTGATCTCTGTCACAGTTGTTACTGTTTAATAAATTACATTTTATGTAATCATCACACAGTTGTTCTTCCCTGTCCACCACCACCTCCACTAAACGGTATGATATGCACATTTTTTTCTTCTACTCTGTGACCTCACTTTAAGTAGGTGTTTCACTGAAGTGTTGATCTTGTTCTGTGCTCAACACCCAAAATGTTACGTGAAGGACCTCTGGACCTAAAGACAATTTGGCTACCATTACATGGCTGTTTCACACTTGACTGATTATTAAAAGCTCAGTTTGGTATTAACTTCTTGTATAATCTACATTTTTCTCTCTAGATTCTACAACTGCAGCTCCTTTTACACCAACAACATTTTCAATAAGTAAGTGCTTAGAAATAATTCTGTTAACACCACACCAAAAAGTGGACTTTTTTTAGAACTACCATTTTTGCAACTGTTTATTATTGCTACCATTATCTAGATACGAGGAAGACTAACTAAACTAAAGTTTTTCTCAATATATCAAGAAATTAGCCATTTGTAAACAACCTGGTTATCACAAGATTATGAACTTTATGTTCTTTTGATTACTAGATGATTATAGTAAGCTTGAAAATAACGGATACTTAAATTCCCTCCCCCCACAGTGGTCATGAAAGGTAAACTTTAAATAAGATTATGGTGGAGTTGGGCTTCTGCATTTTCTATGATAGAACGGAAAAAGAAAATGTTTGACATGTTTTTTCATGGCACTATTAGTCACTTCATAAGTCTGAAAGGTTTGTAACAAATACAGCCCAGTCCAGCATAAAATTATGGTTGTAAATAGATTTCGGAGACGTCCAACTTGGAGGATTTAAGTTTCATGTAATTTTACATATTTTAAACTGAGGTGAAAAGTTTAAATTTGTCCCAACAGTAGTAAATGATAACATAATAGCCTTGTTAGCCATACTGGTTGTTTTCGAACTCTCACCTGATGTCTATGGTAAATCTGTGCACAACGATTGCAAACAGAAAGTACAGTTTATCAAACCGTATGCACAGATTGCAAAATAGTGATCACAGTTTAATAATCTGTGTGCATAGTGATTTAAACTTTGTTTTGTTTTTGTTTTTTTTTCCACTGGCACTTGTCAGGCTCTGTATTATCAAGAAAGTTGGAAATTAAAGAAATAGAACAAAATAGGTTAGAATGAAATAGGCTAGATTATACTTTCCCCCCTCTTCTTTATAAGCTACTAAACATACTGAAATTTGGTTATAGTAAAAATTGTCCATAGAAAGGTCTTGGACCGACAAAGCATTTTCTTTTTAATCATGGAATATGCAAATGTCAACACACAATTCTAGTGTTCAAAGACCAATACTTTTATTGTCTTTTTTTAAGCTTTCAAAAACTGATGAAAACTCGACCAAAAGAGTTTGAGTTTTCATCACCTAAAACTGGACTAAAACTATCACTACTGAAGAAATGTGACTCAAACTAATTAACTTTTTTGTCACAATGACTAAGACTAAGGCCACAAACTTTGTTCTTGTTCTCGAGGCTCCAAGAACAAAATTACATAATTTTGTTGTTGCTGGACGTGATTTATGACACTTCTTGATGGATCAGGCTGGCCAAACTTTTTTCTCATGGGGCTCCAAGAAGTGTTGTATGATTGGTCATTTAAGGTGTGGGTAGATAATGTGTGAAAGCATGCAGGCGGACATAGTGACTTCAACATTTTTACTGCTGAGAGGATGATTAAATAGCATTAATTAACAACTGATCGTAGTGGTGAGAAAGTATAAAAACGTTTCCAACACATAATGAGTAAAGACACGAATACTGCTGCGCGCACAGTTTCACGCTCTTTATGTACTTGATTTAACATCTAATAGGATTTATTTCAATGTAGTATTTTTTTCAAATGTCCATAGTTTAAGATATTTTTCATTTTTCAGCTCAGAAAGTGACCATCCAAAATACGACAATGGAATCTACTGTCTCAGCAACCACAGTCCTGCCAAAGTCTAGCACCACAGATACCATCATCTCTCCTACAACTGATACCTTGACTACTAATACTACTTCAGCAGTGACCAATACTACAAATACGACTATCACCATAGTGTCCAATGCCACAACTACTATGACTATCCCAGCTAATGCTACAGTTACTACCACTATACCTATCACAACCAATATGTCAAGTCCCATCATCTCCCCAACAAACAATACCATGGCAACTACCATTATCCCCACTGTGACCAGTGTTATGACTACTGCCATGACCACTCCAGCTATCCCCATTACCAACACTACAACTATTAGAACAGCTACAACTGCTGTGTCTACCCAAGCTATTAATATGACTACTACATCCACAGACATTCCCAAAACGAATGCCACTACTGGTATTACCACAACTACCACAACCGACATTCCCACGACTAATGCCACCACAGCTGTTACTACAACTATCACCTCCGACATTCCCACGACTAATGCCACCACAGCTATTTATACAACTACCACCTCCGACATTCCCACGACTAATGCCACCACAGCTATTTATACAACTACCACCACCAACATTCCCAGGACTAATGCCACCACAGCTGTTATCACAACTACCCCCATTACGGAGATTCCCACAACTAATGCCACCACAGCTATTACCAGAGCTATACCCACTACCCCCACCACAGACATTATAACCACAACAACCACAGCCACCACCATGGCTGTTACCGCAATTAACACCACAACTACCCCCGCAATTGTCATTACCTCTACTACCACTACCGCCACTACTCCTTCCACAAATATGACTACTATCCCAACCACCCCTAACTCAACTACTATTACCACCACAACCACCACCCCTGTCCCCACTACAACTACCACTAGCCCCACAACCATAACAACTACTACTAGCCCTACCACCACCACCACAACTACTACAACCACAACCCCCACTCCCACCACAACTACTACCACTAGCCCTGCCACCACAACTACTACTACCACCACTACAACCACGACCACCCCCACCACAACTACTTCTACTACCACAACAACTGCCATTTCATCAGAGCCAGGACCAGGTAAGAGTTATGCAAATCTTCATTTAAGTATCTGAAGTTTTGTATTATATGATTGGGTATTGTTTACCATTTGGTTTAAGGATGATGTGGGTTCTACTGTCAGTCCAAATATCTGTAGGTTGAAAGTACTGAATAAAATCTCCGAAAATAATGAATGAATGATATTTTGCCCCAGACCACTTAAGATGGTGAAAAGCTTGGTCACTGTTGATCTCTATCTTATTTATTCAAAGTACTATGAGTAATATATCACTTCATACATTCCTTTAACATCATTTTATTTTCATAATGTGACAATTGAGGCTATCTTTTAGGAAATAGCATCTGGATACTGAAACTACTTAAAAGTGTTGAGGTTATAGATGCAATTATACATTTTTTAAAATGTTGGACCAAAACTAGAAAAGGTGTTTTTGCTTTTTAAGGATTTATGATGTCTAGCAGTCATAGAAGTAAGTTTATGACACATTTACAGCACAGTACGGATTGCATGTGCTTTTATGATATATAGTTGACCCACTTCATGAATGCTAGTATTTTGAACTAAACATTTAGTTAAATAAGCTTAAAGCTGGTTCATATACTTTGGGATTGATGGTTTGTCCACTGAATCAACATCATATCCTGACCAAACTTGTGATTTACTCTGTATATGTTTATTGTGTAATAATTGTTCTCTATTGTGATGTAATGTACTGTTTGAAGTCATTGCAAAAAAACACTAATTTGCGTGTTCTTTGTATATCCTGTCTTTCAAATAAACAGTGATTAATATGAAAATGTCTGTCACATTGGACCTCCCGTTCACACCAGCATTGAGTGACCCATCAAGTCCTGCATACCAAGATCTGGAATCAAAGCTCACAAAAGTGGTAATTTCATTTATATAATTTTATCCTTCAAGTTCTAAGTTGTTTGTATTGTAATGTTGATCCCATTAACCATATTTTTCTTACAGTTAAAGGAGCAGTATAGGACAATGACCGGATTTATCAAGGTTTTTGTGACAGGATTCAGGTATAGAAATATGGTATCATCAAAACAAAAAATGCAGTCTGAAGTGTCAAAGCCCATAACATCACAGTTTTTGCTATTGTGTGTTGTAACAGGCCAGGAAGTGTTATTACAGACTTTGTTGTTGAGACAGCAACAGTTGATGAAACTGAGCTCAATGAAGCAAATAAAGGCCTTAAAGACTCCATGGCATCAATTGCCCCTGTCATTGGCTCAGTCAGAACACAGGTCAACAGTAAGTTGAAATGGCTGCTTTTATCGTTTTCTTTTCACTTGGTTGCATTCCAACTGATCCACTTTTTACTCTCTCCAAAGGTAAAACCACAATCAGTGTTCCAGGTCAGCCCATTTATACTGGTCAAAGCATGACACTGACATGTGATCCTGGTGAAGTTAAGATGGGAATAATTTCTAATGATGTATGGAAATTTGAAAACACAGTAATTAATCCAAGTCCAAGATACAGAATTATCACTTCTGACAGTCAGTCCACGCTTACAGTATCAAGAGTCATTCTCGCTGATATTGGTAAGTGGTAAAAAAAACCTTTAATACTCTCATGAAATCATAAAACAAAACATTTAAATATTCAAACATTTACTGTGATGTGCATCACGAGTCTTGGTTTTGAACATTTTTTAAAACAATACTATTAAATTGAGGGTGTGGTGTAGTTTCGTCATCATGAAAAGGTGCTATTTTTGTTGTGATTTATAGATTATAATCTTCATGTTAACTCATTAAGCCTATTTTGTCTTTTCATTAGGGACAATGAAATAATGAAAACAGAAGTAGTGGCACCCAAATTACAGAACACGATGTGTAGGTTAGATACAGATATGTTTACTTCAGATATGTTTTTTAATCTGTTTAAAGTAATGCCCAGAGCCAGTTTTAAAGTACTCAGATTTGTAAGTTCCTGTCTTAGACCTTATGTACATATACCAAATTTTTGTAGAAATTAAATATATTTTATTTATTCCATAGGTCAATTGAATTAAATATACTATATAATTCTATCTATTAAATGTATAAATGAGGGCTATCAGTTGTCATTTCCGTTGTACATCCCATTCAATGTGTAATTAAGCACACGTTGGAGTACCTGACTCCTCCCTGTCCGCGCCCATATATAAATACACAAATCCCATCTAAATGAGCCCTGCAACTGGGATTCCCTTTTATGCATGACCAGAATGTGTATGACAGGAAAAGAAAAAAATAATTTCACTGAGAACAAACTTGATGCGCTGCTTATTGCTGTGGTAATGCGCAAAAAATGTGCAAAAAATGTGCTCTTTGGTACGCTGAGAATATCAAAGACTTCAAAACGTGTTTATTACTGGGTTTATTATTGTTTATACTTGTTATGTATTACTTACTGTACATTCAGACCAAAAGCGGCAAGGCCGAGGCAAGGCGAGAAAGCGGGCAGCATCCAAAGCAGTAAAATATTTTGGCTGCCTCAGCCGCTCGACACGTGACTGACGTCCAAGTTAGATGGTTCTACTCATTTAAAGGAGCCGCAAAGCGAGTTCTTGCAACAGCACAGTGCTGGTGTAGTTCCTTCATGCAGAGTTGCATAGGATGTTTTGCATGGTCATTAAATATAAAAAAAATAATCTCAGATCATGAACATAAATCAGAATAACCATGTAATTATTCACAAGCCGATTGACATGCGTAGCTGCGCATTAAGATGTTACTGCTGAGACGTGGTTATGAGCTGCATAACCATGGGGGGGGGCTCTTAGGAAAGTAGGCTATATCCATATTATTATTACTAGTAGGCTTTGTTATTCCGTTAAATTAATGTGGGCATCATACTCTTTTCTTTGGACATAATAATACCAACTAGTTTTAAGAATAGTAAAAGTTACTCTTTTTTTCTTGCCCCATTTCTGGCGCCCCCCGGATGGACGGCGCCCCTAGCATTTGCCTATACTGCCTATGCCACGGGCCGGCACTGATCTCTGATGATGACAGCACTTAATCTGGGGATGATTTGTTTTCACTAGGGGTGTCACGTTCTCGATTTCTTTTTATCAAAATCGATTGAAATTACGTTCAGGTAAGGAGAGGATTGACCATTCCCCTCCGCTGCGCCATAAACTGTTCCTTCTTCCTCGCGCTGCTCTCCTTCCCTCTGCTCCGCTCGCTAACTGAGTGGAAGGGCTGCTGCTCCTCACTTACTGGCACGAGAGCGTGAGAGAGAGACAAAGGCTGTTTGGAGCAATGGCAGATAGGAGAAGAGTAACCCAGAAAACGTAATGAAACGCGCAAGTTCAATAAAACCTTCTCGAGTTGAAAGTCAAAACATGACATCCTTTGCAAAGACGATAAGCGGCACGTGTTCAGCAAGCATAAACTTCACGATAAACAGTGGCATGGTTTATGAGCACATCGCTTGTTAAAGGAGAACTTCGGTACTTTTCAACCTGTACTTATGTTGTAGCATGCTATATGATCATTTACTCACCCAGAAAGTTGCAGCGCAACTCGAACTCAATCTGGAAATATTTGTTTGAAAACGCGATCAGCATAAATCCATATAATAGGAGCGATCAGGCAATCGTTGCTCACCCACTAAATAAGGCATTATCTGCCACAAAACTCCTTCGTTTTACCAATGTGTTGTTAGCAAATGCTAGTCCCATCCCTCCGTGACCTGTATGCAGCCTGTACTTCCTTTGTTGTTGTAATTCCGGGGTCCTAAGGACCAACATTCCCCACGACTGCTTTAGCAGATACAAGATTAAAATGCAATTAATTTGAATAATTAATTATAAATGCTGCAATTAATTAGCTTAATTTTTTTAATCGACTGACAGCCCTAGTATAAATCACTTTTGTTTATTTAATATTTTTAAATACCGTTAAATAATTTTTTGACTGACAGAAAAAACTGTTTTCTGTACAACCGCTGCCTTTTTCCCCCCTTTTATATAATAAATGCATAACAAAGAAATCTGCAAAGGCAACCTTTTATTCAGGTCTCTATAAATGCACTCTAACCAGTCAAGATAAAGTTTTTTCCTTGCTGTGATGTGCATTACATGAGTGGGTTTTTTCAACAGCTACCTTTTTTTGCATAATGAATGTATTAAAACCTATCTCTAATGACATCCTTTTTTTCAGGTTTCTATGAATGTATTCTAACAAGTGGAAGTTTAGTTTTTTCACAAAATGGATCTGTAAAAGCCGACACCATAAGGCCAGCTCCTGTTGTGAGAGTACCAAATAAAATCAATGTTCAATGCAAAGAGAACTCCAAACAACCCCTGGAGTGCTGTGTGCAACCTGAATTTAAAGTTCAATGGATTGATGGTTCAACCGTTTTGGCATCAGGTAAACAAATGAAGATTAAAAGGCTTCAGTTTATGCATGCTAACACAGTGGACAACGCTATTAATTCTTATGAACTCAAATGTTAACAGTTTTGGATGAAGAAACCAACTGCATCAAATATGAACATGAAATAAGGACTTGCAGTGAATCCCAGACAGGCGTCCGTACATTTACATGCAGGGTTCAGGAACTAGTTACATATAGAAGGACAACAGAACTGAATATTTTCAAAGAAGGTATGGCAAATGGTGCAAATTCTTCAATATTTTTCCTTTCCTCTTTTACTGACTTATTGAATTATTTGGTTTTCCAATCCATTTACTTCTTAAGAATTTACATGTAACAATGACGTGTATGGGCGTGGACGAGAGGGGGACCGTGCAATCGCAGAGTGTGGTGAAGGTCAAGAGGGGAAAAGGACCGCAGAATGTCAGAAGACAAAAGAGTGGAAACTTGTGGAGGACACCTGCATTTTAATTAAAATCAATGAATTATTGATTCAATCAGAGGTAGGTGATTTGCCAGTGCACTGGACTTTTTCCTGTATGTGCCAATCTCATCCATGTAAAATATTATTTTCAAAGTTGGGGTTCACATCTGTGAAACAGAAATATGAGTCATCGTGATATGTTAAATTTGTGAGCAAAAGGCACAACATTCTTTCTGGTGCTTATTTGTAACTCAGGAGCGGCAGTTATTTTATTTCTACAAAAACAGCATTTATTTGTCTGTTATACAATATTGAACTTTTATTTTATATTGCTTCTAATAGATTCTTTTGGTGGACAACGCCATTACATTTGTCAAGAATAGTTAATAATCCCAGGTAAAACAACACTTTCTTTAACTTTTCTTTTTTTTGTAGGGTCTAGTTGAAAAGCAAGTGGCGGTCTTTGCTCGGGAACTAAGTAATGCTGTCGTAAAAGAAGAGGAAGAAATCTCTAATTCATCTGCAACCATAGTGGCAATTGTTGACATTGTGAACAACATTGCTGAAGTTTCAAAGGAGGTCAGCAAAGCGGTCATGGAGGTAAGTAGTGCTTTTCACTCTGTAGACGGTGTAGTATGATTTATTCATTATAAAAATATATATATTCTTATTGTGTTGATGGAATTATCTCCAACAATAAATTCTTTCTTGATTTACAGAATGTACTGGAGACTGTCGATGTGATCATTAGCGAAGGAACAAAAGATTCCTGGGAGTTCCTAAATGCAAATAACACCCAAAACGCCAGCTCAGAATTACTGGGTTCACTGGAGACACTCTCCAATTTATTAAATGAGACATTTGAAGTCACTACTAAACGGATCCAGCTTAGAAGAACGATATTCAACTTCACCTTTGACGATGTACTGAACAACAGTGTTTCCATCGCCATTCCAAACACAGACAAGCGTGATGTCTTTATCACCACCATTATCCTCTCCACCCTTAATAATGTGATGCCAACACGGAACTCCACATATAACATTACTGCTAACAGTAACGAGACCAACAATGATAATGCCATCAATGGGGCTGTGTTGCTTGTCAAAATAAGTGAAAGTATCAATAATGTCAACCTATCATTCAACAAGCTCAACTCAAAGCTGACGCTGCACCCACAGTGTGTCTTCTGGAATTTCACTCTCTTTGATAAAATCGGTGCTTGGGATGATGAGGGGTGTACAGTTGTCTCTGATGAAAATAACACAGTAAGCTGCAGCTGCAACCACCTGACATCCTTCTCCATCCTGATGGCAACGGACATCCCGGAATCACTGAGAGTTCTGTTGGATGTCATCACGTATGTCGGAGTTGGAATATCTATGGGAAGTTTAGTCATCTGTCTCATCATCGAAGGATATGTGTGGAAAGAGATGACCAGGAATAGCACTTCCTTCATGCGTCACGTTTCCATCGTTAACACTGCCTTGTCTCTGCTGATCGCTAACATCTGTTTCATCATTGGTGCCTCTGTTGCTAAGAACTCAGTTGAAAACCCAGGAGAGGATTATGAAGTTCCTGTCAATCAATGTACTGCAGCAACATTTTTCATGCACTTCTTCTACCTTGCCCTGTTCGGTTGGATGCTTGTGTCAGGCCTTCTACTGTTCTACAGGACAGTCATGGTCTTCTCCCACATGTCCAAGTCAACCATGCTGGCCATTGGCTTCACGGTGGGCTATGTCTGCCCTCTGATTATAGCCGTAATCACTGTTGGTGTCACATTTGATCGTGGCTACATAAGGAAGGATTACGCTTGCTGGCTTAACTGGAATGAGACAAAAGCCCTGCTGTCTTTAGTGATACCAGCCTTGACCATAGTTTTAATCAACAGTTTAATTGTAATTGTGGTCTTGTTCAAAATGCTGAGAAGAGGTGTTGGGGACACTGCCCAGCAGGAGGAAAAACATGCGCTTGTGGTTGTTATAAGATGTGTGGCCATATTGACTCCTTTATTTGGGCTGACCTGGGCTTTGGGAGTTGGAACAATGGTTTCATCAACTGATAAGGGAATCCACATTGCCTTTGCTTTCTTCAACTCGCTGCAGGTATTTGCACCAATAGAGCAAAAACATGGATCAATGGTTTGTTTTTTACACTTTTATGATGAAAATGTGTTTTTTTCCTCCAGGGTTTCTTTATTTTAGTGTTTGGAACACTATTTGATTCAAAGGTATGTTGATCTCAAAAGAAAAGCTTATATTAGAGTTTACACCTTGTTGTGACCAGCTCAAGACACATAATTTTAGTTGTTTTTTTTGGATCCCAGCCTCACATGTAGAATAGAAGAAAAATTACATGTTTTGTCTGATGCAGCAAAGGCGGAAAAGTTTCTGTGATCGAGGGCTGCTGTCATGCATATTCAGAACTGAATAAAATGCCTTTCATTTAAGTCAGGTTTGCTGCAGGAGGGAAGCTGCTAAAACCTGCAGGACAGTGACACTTGAGGACAGGAGTTGTTGATCCCTGCCATATAGCATGTAAATTATCGGTACAGCCATGGGACATTCCACATTGAGTTGAAAAAAGGACTTTAAAGTGCAGCAGAACTAATGACTCCTTAGATGTTCCTCAATTCATCTTTGATCCATAAATAAACCAATATTAAAAGTTAAATACAGATCACAATACTGGGTTAATGCCATCCTTGAGTATTGAGCTTAATTGAATTAGTGTTCATACACCATCCATTAAACTGAGGACTAGGCAGTATTCTTAGTTGAGTTTATAGAATGCTCCTGATCTAAACTGCTGGAAGTATATTTCCTATTTTCAAATATGTTTTTTTCCCTCTGATAAATTAAGGTCAGTAACACAAATTTGTTATTGTGTAGATCCGATCTCTTCTGGCAAGAAAGGTTCCCACAGTTAGCTCTGGATCTTCTCAAACAAGAGTAAGTGATTTAAATTTTCCATAATACAAATGAATGCACATAAATTCTTACTGGTTTTATTTACTTACTGTTTTCTATCTGCCGAGTAAAGTAATATATTTGCTCTTTTACAGAACTGTAAATCACTTAATTTTAATGCAAACTTTTTCTGTGCTTTCTACCACAGAGCACAAGTGCTGGTCCTTCCTTTTCTTGGGATAGATTTAATTTGCTGAGTCGAATCCGCGGAAGAAGATGTAAGTCATTTTCCATTAAGAATCTCTCCTGTTTATTTTAATCATCTGAATCAACATTTTGCTGTTTTTCTTTCAGATGTCTATCATGTCTCACAGGCTGGGACATCAAGCAGCGACAGCGCCATCTCGGAGTCATTTAGTAGCAACCCGTGACACTGCAACAATCTCATTGGCAATGTTTCTGTTATCATTATTATTCTAAATACAAAGTTCTGTGACATACTGTTGAAGGAAACTTTAAGATTGCATTTAAGCCTTTGTTACTTATTACTTCAAGCAGCATACTTTCAGAATGTTTTTAAACTTTTATTTGGACCAGCTTATTCAAAACCTAAATGAAATAAGAGTGATTTTAAAAAATGCACCAAAAATTTGTTTAATGTAACCTTTTAGTAAAACGTGACCAGCGTATTAGGTTAAAGTTAACAATTCACTATAACATTTTTGTGTTAAAAAATTTAAAGACGGTATTCTGAACATATGTTATTGTGCCTCTTTTTTTCTCACTGCTGTGATAATCTGTAATGTGTACATTTTTTGTTTTTTTTCCTAAATTCCTGAAAATCCAACTTTGTTTGCCCTTTAAGTCCCTCAGTTGAAGCTCTTCTTAATATTTTTGCCATTTAAAAACATACTCACCTCCCACTGGCAGGCCTTGATTAAATCCTTTTAATCCCTTTGTATCTGTTTTTCATGTATTATGTTTCTGTAAAAAAATAGAAGAGACTTTTAGTGGTACGTAACTGCTCATCAGCTAATGTCAGCATCTCTATAAAATGAGAAGTTTTGAAGATGTCAGGAGGACTTTTTGACAAGTGTGTCAAGACGCAAAGGGGAGAATTAAACAATGATCTCAGTTGCTGCTGCCAATCAGACTAAAATTATTTTAAGGGGACTTCTAATTGATTTGGAGTTCGTCATTCTTCAGTGAGAAGAGTATTAGAGAGAAACATTCAAAGCTGCCAGTCTATTATGTTGACATGCTTGAAAAAATTATTTTGAGGTCAGACTGTGCAATTAAAAAAGAGGGTAAAGTGAGTATGCTTTCAAAGCTACTTTACTTTTATACATACATATTCATATAGAATTATTTTAAATTAAAGTGTGCAATACATTACTTTTAAATTCATGATTAAATTTTGCACAGATGGGTGTTGTCACAATTAATTGCAGAAAATCATGTGATTAATAACAATTGAGGTGTAACTGTTGTTCAGCACTAAAACAAAAAATTAAAACGAGCAAACCCAAGAGCTACATTTCAGACTCTACAGGCTTCAACTGGCAGATATGTTTGATATGGTAAACTGAAGAATAATTTCAGCAATCAATATGCAACATAAAGTGGCAGTGCAAGGTGTCAGACCTTGAGGTCCTGCAGAAATGTGACTTGCCATGAACATGTACAGTTTGATGTTTTTGTGGTACAGCATAAAATTCCAGATGTATGCAGAAAACACACTGAGTACTCAAATTATTATATCCAACCACTGTTTAGAATGATTAAAATATTCTTATGATATTAAAGCAATCTTAGTGACAAGTATAATTTAGAAATTACAACATAGCTGCAAAAATTTTACTGTTAAGTACCCTCATTCTTTAATTTCAAATGTGCATCCTACCCCCCCACAAAAGGGAAAAAATTAATACATTTTTTTTCTGTGTATGTGAAACAGACAGCACTCAAAAATGACTCAAAACAGCTTTGAGTTGGAAAAATCACCCTGAAATATTTTCCCAGAAATTATCATTCTAAAAGCAGATCTGAACCAACTGTAAAAGAAAGCATAGACAAATGGATTGAGCATTGAATTTAACCATCCAAACCACTTGAAAGTCTCAATCACAACAACAGGTATTGCATAATTGCTCACATGGTAAAAACTGCTAGAGAGAAAATAAGGAGTCCAACACATGAGAAACACTCCAATCACTATAGCCAGCGTTTTGTTGGCCTTTCTTTCCACATTACTGACATCTGTTTCGGACATAGTTGAGTTTTGGATGCTGCGGGCCTGTCTCTGTGCCACCGTCAAAATCTTCAGGTAAATGGTTAAAATGATAAAAGCGGGAATGTAAAATGAAAAAACAGGTCCCAAAAAGGGTCCATTTTGTTTTTGAAGTACACCACT
The DNA here is from genome assembly GCA_036024015.1 of Craterocephalus amniculus. Taxonomy (NCBI): domain Eukaryota; kingdom Metazoa; phylum Chordata; class Actinopteri; order Atheriniformes; family Atherinidae; genus Craterocephalus; species Craterocephalus amniculus. Next base: position 1,683 of record JAVQJG010186274.1, on the reverse strand, counting down.
ATTACACCTCTGGCTGGTGCTTTCCAAATTGAGCCCATGAATTATGATGCCAATTCCAACAAGAAAAGAGATCATCCAGCTTAACACAATCATGATCACAGCAACACGACCATTCATTTTACTTCTATACGTCAGAGGCTGGCACACGGCATAATATCTGTCAACAGAGATAAAACACAAGTTCAAAATAGAAGATGTACATAGTAATATATCACAAAGATTTCGTATCTTGCAGAGTAAATCTCTGAGATACCAGCATGAGTGTAAAGACAACAATGTGCTAAAAGGCAAAACTAAAACCCCAACAAGCAGGTCAGCCACAGCCAGAGAGAGAACGAGGTAATTTGTTGGAGTGTGGAGCTGTTTAAAGTAGATTATGGAGAGAATTACAAGAACATTTCCACATGTTATTAGAAGTGATAGAGAAACAAAAAGAACACATAACAAGTGTGTTGTAACAGTTTGCTCAGGTACCTCTGCTGATTCATTACATATATATTTTATCTCAACATAATCAGTACTGTTGACAAGGAATTTAGATTCCATGTATAAATCACCAGAAACACAGTGATAAATGTATTTATGATATTGCAAATAATTTCATTCCTCACCCTCTGATGCAAATGTGGAATAAGGTGCTTTTGATCTCTGCTCCACAAAGCAGCATGTTTGGATCAGATTTATTACCCTGGGTTCATTAACATAGCACAGTCAAGGAAGTAGTATCACCATGGTGAAGTGTCCATTGGAGCCATCCATGCTTTGAGACTGTATTACAAATAGATAATCATTCTTATTTTAACATTCAAGAGTTACAGCCAACAATAGATTCTTAAGAAATAAAAGAATAAAATGCAATAAGACTTCACCTTTTACCCCTTTTTATTAGTTTCCATCATGTTAACAAGTATCTCCTGTGCAAAATCATTTGTCATATTTACTGTGGAGGAGGGGTTTGCGTGTCCACGTGACCTTTGACCTATGTTGTCAAATGTCACTTGTAGGGTCACCTATGGCAAACAGATGTCCAGGTAAAGAGCTTCTCATGCCTGGCCACGAGTCACCAGAACTCCTTTCTGAAACCTTTTACACACTGTAAAAATGAGCTAGCTTAATTTGAATAAAAAACACTTCAATTGAGGAGATTCAAACTTCAATCAAGTGAAATAATCTGCCAGTGCAGTAAGATAATTAGGCTACGCTTAGGCTAAACCTAAGAATAAATATCTTAAAAGATTTGAAACGCTCATTTCAAGACATTTAAAGTAGACTGTCCATGCCTATTCTCAGTGTTTCTGTCTTACTTTAATAGAAAAAACCTTAAAACAAGGTGATTCTTCTTATTTTGAGAATAACTTTAAATAGTCTTTTTTTTTTTAACAAAAAGAAAAAAAAACCTCTGCTATGACCACTACCCTACTGAAGGGGCAGCAGTAGCACACAAGACCTGCCAAAAAACACATGTACTGAAGGAAAGGTTTTTACCTAATATACTCACAAGATTAATCATCTTACACATTCTGTTCTTGCCAATTTTGTCATTCTTTTTTCTTTTTCTTTTTTCTTTAACCATGTCTTGTCCAGCATTGTTGCAAGCAGAATGATTATCTGGCTGCTATTTGGTGCTGGGCAAATTTACTCTATCAAGAAGGTATTTATACTGCATGTATAAAGTCTCTCTTG
>JAVQJG010186254.1:0-13891 GCA_036024015.1 Craterocephalus amniculus | reverse complement strand
CCCCCCCCCCCCCCCCCCCCCCCCCCCCTCGTGTTTGCAATAAAAGGACGAGAGAGCGGTAGCAGACGGCAGAAGCGAGCTACTGCATTCGGCGTGAATGGAATGTGTCCTATCTGTGTCAGCGCTGTGTCTTATACTCATGTGAACTGTCACCTCAGGCTCGTGCCGTTTAAATGTCTCAACACATCTGTCTCAAAATGTTGAACTAATTCCCCCCCCCATAGGGAGCTCTGTCACAAAGAATATGCAATGACAAAAAAAACTTGCAAGAATTATCTCGATGTCAGTCAGTGGCTTATACCATTTCTGTCCCTGGTGGTGATTTTCCCCACAGTGCTCTAACGACTTGGAGCTAAATTGCCCCACTGTGTAAGTATTTTAAGCATTCACAAACTGCCATGAAATTGTTGTAAAATCCAAGTCATCTCTTCTGAGTGATACAGAAGATAGCTGGAGGGGAAGAATAAGTAGAGGACAAACAAATAAAACATGTAAACCCTTGTGTGGGATGAAACAGTCCATACTGTGCGGAGGTGGATAAGCATGCGAAGGTGAGGAAGATAGGCTTAAGTGGGAGAAGGGGAGGGGATACCGAATCTTGCCCACCGCACTGTTTGTACTTTACAGGCACCGTCCCAGGATGCCGCCTGCTGATTTGCCGTCTGCCGTGGAACTGCTTCTCGAGGCAGCTGGTATCTCTTTTCCTCGTCTGTCCATTGCAAGCATGGCAACAATAGATGGGCTGAGACTCAGCCGGTGTCAATGATGAGCTCATTCCAGTCCTGAAACGGCGGGGGCAGGGATCTTGTCACCTTTTGGCCTTCCTTTCTGTTGTTTTCACTAGAGAGTTATGACACGCACATTGGTTGTTCATTCAGTAACATTCAACTCAGGAAAACAGGGTGGAGGAGACCTTATCTCTTGTCTTCTATCATTCACCAGTAGATCAGAACTATCTATACATGTTTTAGCAGTATGGGTCTATCTCTTCCAGACATTGTTTAGTCAAGAGCCTCCTTCCCCAAGCAAACACACAAACATTTCTCTGTACTGTCCACTTTACCCTTGACTATACAAGGTGAGGAGTGATTTATGTATTTACAGGTGGAGTGAACAATGAAAAACACTTATTGGGTGTCATGTTCTTCATCGTTCATGATCAAGGTTACAGGAGGGCTTTTAAAAATGTGCTGCAGAAGAGGGTGTGAGTGTGTGTGGGTTTTTCTTTTTTTTTTCCCCTTTCGATCCCTTGAGGCCTAGTGGCTTCCCCTGACTAAATGTGTAATCGATCATAAAAAATGCTGAATAGCTCAGTCTGGACAAGAGACACAGAGGCAGCACCGTACAAGGAACATTGACTGAGTTAATGGTGGCTCATGTGGTGGCCTGTACATTGGCTGTTTTATAGTCACTTCAATGAATTCAGTCACCCAGGAATACTTTGCTGCATAGAAATGGCATTTATTTTGGATTGGAAAAAAAAAGTCAAAAAACAAAAGAAAAGCTAAATAATATAACCCTGTTGTTTTTTGTCCATTAGAATTACTTGAATGTAGCACAATGGCAGCACAATCTACCCATCATATTATAGTATATATGATATGTTTAGTAAAACAGTTTGACATGTCTGGGCTGCAGGCCAGTTTTTTTTCAGAGTCCTCGACAATAGACGCTGTTGTTGTATGTGCAGAATGTGGATGTGTTTGACTTGCAGTAATAAGCAAAGCCTTCCCTGAGGAAGAAAAAGATAGTGAAAGACTGAAACAACCTCTCCTCTAAAATGAAACCCCCCCTGAAAACATATTGTAACATTAGAAATACTGAAAAGGAGGTCACACATAAAAGACAAGTCATCAAAGTTTCTATTTGTTTCAACATCTCAGAAGAAAAGCCTCATAGCTTCAATATGACAGCAGCACTTGTAGAGCAAGTGCTTCTTGTACTTGTCTGCGAAATGTGCCTGGACTACAACCAGCAGGAAAATGTTTGATCAAAACCATTAAAACTTACAATCTGCAACAAGATCATAAAATCATCCTTGGAATGATGTCTTCTTCTTACTCTGCTGGATCTCACTGTGTTTCAAACTAATTACGTATTATATTACAAATAAACAAAACTTCAGGGTTTAAAGAAGAAATATTAATTGGCAAACTTTGAGCTAAAGAATAAAGATGATAAAACTAAAAATGTGAACAACACTGATACGCTCTGAAACCCATTAATTTCATTGGGTTGCACCGTGAAATAATGGTTTGTTACAGTGGAGCTCACGATGCACAGTCACTGTGACAAATATCACACAGACAACTGACAAAGAGTATCAAGCACAGAAGGGAAAGTTGGTGGAAATGCTGATATTGTGTGCGTGTATATGGATACTTGCGTGTTTATTATTCCATTTTCTAGATCCACTTAATTCACGTCAGGGTCACAAGGTGGGGAATAGTGGCTGGACTTAAGCCAACTAGATTCCTTAATCTGTGTCTGTGGTGATGCATCCCTAACTGTGAGGGAAGTGAGACATCAAGTCTGGCCTATGAAAATCCAACTATATGACTTTCAAAGAAAGAAACTCAGAAATGCCTCTGCATCATCTGCTGTAACTCCTGACCCAGCAATGATGTCAGCCAGGTTATAGACATCCAAGCACTATTTCCTTATCGTTTCCTATTCTATTCTATTCTATTCTATTCTATTCTATTCTATTCTATTCTATTCTATTCTATTCTATTCTATTCCATTCTATTCTATTCTATTCTATTCTATTCTATTCTATTCTGTTCTGTTCTGTTCTGTTCTGATCTGTTCTTTTCTATTCTGTTCTGTTCTGTTCTGTTCTATTCTATTCTATTCTATTCTATTTAGCGCAGAAAAAAGATCTAAATAAGATAGAGAAAATGAAATGTGTATCTTTATCAGCAATAAATAAGTAAAATTTAAAATTTGGTCTGACTGAAACTTTTTATGTTGTGTCTCAGAAAACTGAATCAGATTAAAATGTGTTTGGACGTTAGAATGGGTGAGCGGCTCCCTCTGGTGGAGGGTTTTAGTATTACAACCACAAAACGCTCATTTCTAAAAGATCAGTCATCCATCCATCCATCCATTATCTACCGCTTATCCGGGGTCGGGTCGTGGGGGCAGCAGCCTAAGCAGGGAAGCCCAGACTTCTCTCTCCACGGCCACATCAGCCAGCTCATCCGGGGGGATCCAGAGGCGTTCCCAGGCCAGCCGAGAGATATAATCCCTCCAGCGGGTCCTGGGCCTACCCCGCGGCCTCCTCCCGGTGGGACGTGACCAGAACACCTCCCAGGGGAGGCGTCCAGGGGACATCCTGACCAGATGCCCAAGCCACCTCATCTGGCTCCTCTCGATGCGGAGGAGCAGCGGCTCTACTCTGAGCCTCTCCCGGATGGCCGAGCTCCTCACCCTATCTCTAAGGGAGTGCCCGTCCACCCTGCGGAGGAAGCTCATTTAGGCCGCTTGTACCCGCGCCCTCGTTCTTTCGGTCACTACCCAGAGCTCGTGACCATAGGTGAGGGTAGGAACGTAGATCGACCGGTAAATCGAGAGCTTTGCCTTCTGGCTCAGCTCCCTCTTCACCACGATGGACCGATACAGAGCCCGCATCACTGCAGACGCCGCACTGATCCGCCTATCGATCTCCCGCTCCATCCTTCCTTCACTCGTGAACAAGACCCCGAGATACTTGAACTCCTCCACCTGGGGCAGCTATTGTGTGTCATGTTTATTCTTATTTTGTTCACTGTAATTATTCATTTTATCTGGGAAGTTTAGTTAAGCTTTATATTGAGCTGTTTTGTATATCTGACTGTAAGCCAGTGGAGCACTGGTGGGACCAGGACGTGCACGGCTGCTTGCTCCAGAGTGTGTGTGGAAGTGTGTGTGTTGAACATACTACATAAATGCAGTCCATTTACAACAGCGCCCACTTCCAGTCAGATGAAGGTTTAAACACTGTAGTTGGCGGATACTAGTACAGAGTAGCAGATCCTTCCCAGATCACTGGTTGTCAGTGGTGACATGGCGAATTATGGTGGATGATATGAGACTGTTGTGTTTGGGCAGAGCATATCATCCAACAACAGCACAGAGGAAAGCCATTGCAAACACTCGTCAGATGTCTTTGTAGCCGCTCAGTTGTGACATGCTACACACAAACACTACACAGTTTTGTTGAAGTTGTTTGCTTTCATTGAGACATTTCAGACTATTGTCCTGCTCTGCGTCCCCGTTTCTAAGGCAAACCTCGATGAGTCTCAGATGAGTTCGTCTCCCTTCCTGAGGGCTTTGATGACATCCGTGTGTAAGGCAGCAGTGAAAGGTAAGCACTCGGCCACCTGGAGGAGACACTTCTCTGTTCTCACATAGCACCGCTGATTGCAATATTTACGTCCTGCCAAACTAAGAGTGGAGCAGCTCAGCACGTCCTCACCCTGCCTCTCGCTTTATTCCACAGACGATAACACCAGCTGTCGAGTGGATACGGCCATCATCCAGAGAAGATTGCCTGTATTACTCAAGTACCTTAACTCAGACACTGAGCGACAGCTGCAAGCACTTTATGCACTTCAGGCACTGATCGTTGCCCTCGATCAGCCTCCAAGTAAGTGCTGTAACTAAGCAGAAGAATTTTTAGCTAAATTAATATAAGAAGCATAATCTCACCAAAGTCCACCTAGTAGTGGCTGATATGAAGCTGCTGATCAGCAGAGGTTGCTTCCTTCTCTTTTCTTGTGGTGTTACAGTGACTCACATTGTAATTCCTTGTGAGTGTGAGAAGTTTAACATTATTTTGAATGAAGAGTTTACAGTGAGAAATGAACCTCAAGCCATGTATGAGGCTCAGAATTTTGCTTTCATGAACTTACTTGACTGAAAAAGTATTGCCACATTAAGTGGAGATAACTGTCACTCAAACATCCAGTTCTTTCAGTAAGACTAGTGTAATCTGATTACAGGGGATACAACTCATTAATCGACTAGTTGCAATGCACATAACTTGGAGTTTTACGTTGGGAAAGCATCGCACACTTCTCAGGCTAAATAAAATCAGCCTTCGATAATAAATTTAGTGTGTATTTATTGGTGTTGGAGCAGGTTGTGAAAACGGGCAGGTTGAGGCAGCAAGATTGGAAAAACACCTCTGCATCATTACTCTGGATTCACGACTAATATTTTATATTGCTCATCTTAAGGGTAAAGTCATTAATCTAAGATTAAAGCTGAAGGTTTAATGTCTCAAATGATTTTAATGTTTAGTTTCTTCAGAAATAAATACATTTAGGCAAATTATTTTACATTTAATCGGAAAACTCAGGTTTTAGGTTTTTTTCCTCCAGATATTGCTGCAAAATACTTTTAAATGGGCTGAACGCAGATTTTTATGCATTAATTTATTTTTTACTTTTTTGTGCTGGAGACAAGAAAGTGATGTTACGGTTGATATATGGTTCATCACACATTTAATCTTGGTGCTTCTTACACTTTCTGTTTTGTTGTTGTCAGATCAATCTGTTTGATTTTCATCAACGTTTACATGGAGCACTTATCCAATTGAACTTTTATTCATATGTTCAATCAGAGGCTTTAAGGCCTTGAATTTAAAGCTATAAAATTCAGAATGTTAAGTTTAAGTCTTTAAAATGCCCAGATTTTCATCTAAGGACTTTAATTCTTTTTAATAAGTATTTTTGCTCATTCCAGAGACGCGCTGGCTGCATAAAAAACACATCAGTCGTAGATTCTAGGTACCAGCATCTGTACATGATGATTAAACTACAAATCCCGTGATAACTACATGCGAGAAATGGCCCGGTTCGTTACCTGTTGGCAGCCAACCCCCGCGTGTACAGAGTCACCACGTCTGCTCGTAGAAAAAATGGGAAAAATCACAAGTTGCTGCTTCTTGGGCTGTTTTTTTCAGTGTAGATGTGTATATTTGGGCTTCCTCTGCTCCCTTTGTGAAGCCCTCCTGATTCTCTCAGCTGTCCACATTAAAGCACGAACCCCTAAGGGCTGGGATGTACTTGCTGCTGGCGATGCGTCCCCGTACGCATCATGGCCGCCGTGCGTCGCCAACGTCAGTTCGGCACGTCGACCGCTCGCGTAGACGCGAGGTACGACAGCAGAACGCAAGTCTTTCAGGAACTAGTGTACACAGTCCCGTTTCCACGGATTCCACAGTGGCCCTCCGAACCGGCACGCCATCTCCACCCCCACCTGCGTGCAAAGAGATCGCTGAACAGACAAGAGCCAAACTCGCAGTGAGAAACCAAACAATTAGATGAATCGCTCACTAATTTTACCAGCTCAGAAACTAAATAGATGATAATATATCATGAGAAACACCTGTCATGTAACAGTAGGAATGAGGGGTAGCAACACCTTACAAGCATATTTCCAACTCGAACATCACAGATCATTTACACATATATCAGGGCAATGTTGTGTTGGAAAAGTTACCTGAATTGACAAGGTAACTGTTTTGACTCAGAATTAATTAATCTTTTTTTTTATTTAATAAAATAAATGTGTGTATTACATGAATAGAAAAAAATATTTTCAATATCTGGGTTCATTTAACTGTTTCTGGTAATGTGTGTTCTAAAATTTCCATCATAATCGTCTTATAACACCTTTTAAGCATATTAACCCTATCGAGCCAAACGTATCATGTTTGATACATATGGTTCTGAGACATTTTGCATCACTTCATAGTAAAAACCATAAACTCTGCAGAATACAATATAAAACTTGTCTTCTGCCCCCTAATCGATGCCAGCAAGCAGAAGACTGCACTAGATAAATTTTGACTTGTCAAATGGTGATGAATGGTAGAAATAGCCCTCCCAAAAATGTATTTTCTTATACATTTTGTGAAAGGACTAAATAAATACTTCAGATTTTAAAAATTAGATTTTTTGCCAGTTTTTCCTGGGATGGGCTTTAAAGAGTTAAATGTAATTTCCCGAAACCTGCAAGAACCCTGATGTAAACGTGTCGGCTGGAACCTCTGATCAGATTGATTTCAGTGGGACAGATGAAATATTTGTCCCTGTAAATGCAGCCGCTGACTCTTCTTCAAGTTGGAGCTCAGCGTGTTGAAGCTCCATCACATTTCACCTTTTCACGGTTTTGCTCTCTTCCAGACCTCCTCCGGATGTTCTTTGACTGCCTATATGATGAGGACGTCATCTCGGAGGACGCTTTCTATAAGTGGGAGACGAGCAAAGACCCTGCCGAGCAGCAGGGTAAAGGTGTGGCCCTCAAATCTGTCACGGCCTTCTTCACCTGGCTGCGGGAGGCGGAGGAGGAGTCGGAGGACAACTGACGAGGGAGACACTCCACAACTCGACATAGTAGAACTGCATCCTTAGCAGCATAACAAACTTTCAAAATGGCTGCACGAACAGGACGACATGTTTACGGCTGGAATATTTTGTTTTTTTTCTGCGGTACGGTTCTGTAACATGCCGCCATTTTGAGTTTGGATTCCAACGGTGGAAGCACTAAATACCTGTATCATACATAGAAAATATTTTTGTTTTAAATTTTAACTTACTTTTTTTCTTTTGTTACTTTTTAAGAAGAGACTTAAAAGATGCATAGGTTCTGGACTCTTTAATTTATTATTTTTTTAAGGACTGCAAATATGAAAGTTATTTAACATTTGCAGATGCTCAGAATGAGAACACAACAACATAAATAACAATATAATTAATTATAATAACAAAATAATTGTGATGAATATCCTCCCTGGATTTCACACTGTTTGATGGAAAACGGTAAAAACAAAAGTTATTTTGAGATGAGGGGGAAGCGGAGATGTAAAAATCAACAAAACTTTAAAAAAAGACAAATACAGAAAAAGGAAAAAAAAAGAGCGAATACACAGGAACTATTAACGCTGTTTGAGGCCAGAGGTTATCTCGTAATAACCAGGAAGCGTTTCCCTCAGCCTTGACTTGCGCTGCGTTGATATGAACATGCGCCTCATGAGAGGCAGACGTATGCATCCAAGAAGCAAATCTGAAACTATAAGGTTAACCCAGACGAACAAACAGAAAATTAGCAAAAGTGCAACTTTAAGAAGCCAACGCCCGGGGAGTTCTACATGACATGCTTGTAATACTGAAGACCTACAGAGCAGATTAAAGCTTGTAAATACATTAAAGACAAAAAATGTAATTAAAGGTGCTGATTCTCTTCTTTTGTTTATGAAGATATAAGCTACTGATTTCTTTGTTCCATCTGCTTGATGTGTTGTGGGAAGTGATGCTTTAGTATTTCAGATTGGGAACGAGAGGAAAAGTTGTACCTGAGCTGGAAGGGGAACAGGACGGCTCCGATTCTGATCTTCTTAGCTACTTGGGCTTTAATAATCACAATGATCCCACAATTGCTTCCTCTGAAATTGTTGCTGCACATTTTAGATTTGGACATCCATTTTTCTGTCATTCAAAGAGCTTAAAGAGAAAGCAAGAAAAATCCAGTTGGCTTCGATTTAAGCTATTCAAGGAGTGTTGCAACACTTCATGTCAAAGTCTATGCAGTCGCATGCAGAGCTTACAGAAAGAGTTTTAGCTACCTACACTTGCTGCTGATGTATTGAGTGGACCAACAAGTCATGGGAACATTTTAAAGATTAAAGCAGTCATCAGCATAATAATCAGCACACCAATCTATAATCAAATCATGACAGAAAAGGAGGCAATAATGGTAATGATGCAAACAATCAAAATTGAGTGATGACTACATTGTACGCATTAATTGTCTCTCTGTTTTACAAGACTTTTCCACTTGTGTCATTTCTGAGTGAATTGTTTCCTTTATGTTCCTTGATTGAATGAGGATTCTCAACTTTTCTGATGATGAAAGCTGACCGGATAACATTCCCTTTCATGGAAAGTAAAGTCAGACCACAACTTGAATATGAGCAGAACACAGTTGTTGGTGGTAAACAAAACTTTCAGCTTCTGTGGAAGCCTGTGGAGAAATGTAACTTCTGGAAATCAGATGCATTTAAAACTGACAGGTTTGGTTAAAGTGACGAGACTTTAATATTTTACAATTGTTTTCTAGCAGCTCATCATTTTAAACATGACAGAAATAAAATGTTTGTGGTTGAAGATGGTAGAAAAGGGGCATGTTAAAAAAACTGGTCAAAATACTGTTATGCAATTACATTTTAAATATTAGAATGTATGATTAACATTGTTTTTTCTGCATTGTTCAGAAAGAGATGTTGCTTTGTTGTTACATTCGTATTGTTTTGTTTTTATCCTATTCATTCTGCTTAATTTTGGCAGTAAAGCGGATCTCAGCGTGGATCCAGAAATTTTTAAGGATTATTTACTATTTACTTTTTTGTAGAGCTTCTAACTTGACAAAATAACGGCCACAATCGCTGACAAAAACGGCACAAATCAAAACAATGGGCTGGCGCAGGTCTGGTTGTTTTGGCTGTCGGCGGAAATCCTCCGACGTGCTACGTGACGCTGTACGTTAGCAACGGTCCAAGCGGGGCGGGGCTAGTTAACTGAGGAATCGAAATAAAGGATCGTGCAGAAATTTACTCGATAGTATTTCACTTTTCCACGATAAGTAAAAGGTAAGTTGAGTCCATATAAAAATTAATTGTATACTAAACATACACTTGCACGGATTTGATGCAGGAAAAAAATTAAGCGTTTGCGGATTTTTACTTCATTGGAAGTGAAATGAATTTCCTCTCCCTTGTGCGACGCCATTACTGTGTTCCTGAACCGACGGACAAAATGGCGAAATTGACGAAAAAATTCCAGCGAGCTTATCCTTCAGATAGTTCGCACATAAATTACATTTATTTTGGGCAAATGCAGTCCGTTGCGCTGCGATGCGTCCTCTCGACGGTGGTCTGCGTTTGGCGGGACGGAATATTTTTCTTTTAGGTCGAGAAAAAAAGGGCCTCAATGAATGAAGGGGGTTTGGCAGGAGTCCATTTCAAGCACGCGCATTTACAAAAAAAAAAAACTCCACCAAACCATTGCTACTAATGAGTTTCCCTAATATTTAGGTCACTCTACTGTAATGCCAATTCGCCGAGCTCCAGCGACTCCTCCCCAGGATAAGGGCCCCTCCACGGCTGCAGAGAAAGGTGAGGCAGGGGTCGTCCATCACAGGAGCTACGGAGACTCATGAACGCACCATTATTGCTAACACAGATCTCAGCCCACACTGCCACGCAGTGGTTCAGTTTTTTTCACCACATTATTTTCACACGTTTAATATAGAATAAACAAAGCTGAATAAGGCTTGGCATCATGAGAAAAAAAGATTTTATATGTTGAACTTGACCTGATATGAATGAAAACATCTTTATTAATAGCACTTAGACACTTACAGGTTTCATTGAGATTTGCAGACGTTTAGGATTTTAACACAAGCTCATCACTTTTTATAAAAATACATAGTAAGTGATTATGTTTGGGTTTTAAGCATGAATATTCGCAGTTTCTGTGTTGTTTCTACCTTGTTTTCAATGTTTCCAAAGAGCTGGAAGAACCCTCTGAGGAGTCGCCGCCTGCTGACGAGGAGGAGGAGGCAGCATCTTCAGCGGCAGCAGCTGAGGGGGAGGACGGGGAGGCTACAGGCGACACAGAGCCCAAGGAGAACGGAGAGAAGACTGAGGAAGAAGAGAAAGAAGAAGGGGCGGCAAAGAAAGAGTGAGTTGCAACAAAGACTTGGTACGAAAGTGTAAACGCTGCGATATTTCACTTTGATAGCACTTTTATCTGTTTATATTATCCTTACCTGTGCTGGATAACAGCAGGCTGCTGCTGTCATGGTTGCAGTGTTGCATTTCCCAAAGAGATGACCTGTCACCGCCACATTCATTCCCTGTATATTAGTTAACAGACAGGTGTGCCCGCAGTCTTGGAGGAGGCCAGAGGGGGACGACGTTGGCGTGACAACAATCCAGACGATTTGTTAAGACTTCGGTCCATATTTTTAGCTCAGAGAGAGAGCAAGTTTAGGGGTTTTTTGTTTTCTCTGCTGAGCACTGGAAAGCACCTCAAACAAAAACATAGAACAGGTTGTCCCTTTTTAAATACATTTTTTGGGTGGTCAGCTTCTGCCAATGTGATTGGTTGCCTGAAAGCAGCCACAGTAATGACCCCAGCTCTCATCTGTAAAGTTAAGATGTTTTCAGCTAGGAGCTGAAGAAGCTGTGAAAACAGATCCCAGGGCTCAGGAAAAAGTTTCTGTGGGCACTTTGCCTCGTTTGTCTTGGAACACATATTTAGTAGTAAAGTGTTGCCTTTTCAATTTAGCTAAATGTGATCAACATTTTAAATTGGTTACAAGTCTCCCTGATGTTTTATGGAGAAGTGTTGAGAAATAAAAGGTATAAATGATTGAGAATTAAGGTAGTGTTAGGATTGGTACAAAAAAGTTTCCGCTGCAGACAATTTGGTGGATTAGAGCTTTTCAGGTGGGAAAGTTGTAAATTTGATCCTCCTCCTTTTTCCTCTCTGATCCTCAACTTGCCAAACCTCTTTCAGCTCATAGACCCAGGGCATTTCCAGCCAATCAGGCTCAGATTACCATTGTGGTCATTAAGACAGATGTTCTGAAACTTGATTTTGTCTTTCCCGTCTGTGACAAATGGACAAAGTGAGAAATGCAAGGACTGCGAGGCTGGACAGTGCGCAACACACTGCTATGTTCTCCTACTAAGGTGAGGATGTGATAAAGATAAGGGTGGTAACAATCACAGTGAAATATCGCTTACTAAGAGTTGACCTACATCACTGAACCTGTGTTCCTCCTTCTGGCGGCAGGATGAAGGATGGCTACAAGTATGAGAAATCCAAAACCAAGAAGGTGAAACGGACGATCCCTGCGTGGGCTAGCATCACTTCAAACAAAAACATTCCCGTTACCAACTATGCAGGCACGCAGAACAAAGTGGATAACATCCTTGTTGAAGCTATAACGGTGTGTACAATAATCCTTGGGATGGAAAAACTCATAACATTTACGTTTTTATTTTGCGTAAATTTGTGATCTGTTGTTTGTTTTTCCTTTGCAGTCTTCTAATGACAGGTCTGGGGTTTCTTTCCAATCTGTTATGAAATATATGCTGAAAAAATACCCGGGGATGGAGCTCAACAAGAAGAAGTTTCTCATTAAGAAAGCTATGAAGAAGCACTTGGAGAAGGGCACCATCAGACAGGTGAATAATGGCTTAGTTAATTTTCCCAGTGTCCCGGGGAAGGGTGCCATTATTTTTCATATGTGTGTACTTCTTTTGTTGGTTTTTTATGTCTGCTTACTTTGTCCTCCTGTCAATCTCACAGCTAAAGGGTAAAGGACTTTCAGGAACCTTTGCCATCGGAAAGCAGCCTCCCCCGTCTAAGGTGAGTGAAAGCTGGGCAAGTTTATTTGCATAGCACATTTCACGCACATGATTATTCAAAATGCTAAACATAAAAAAGGATACAGTGGTGTGTGTGTTTGTAGGTAATTTGAAATTAAAAAAGAGAAATGGAAAAAAGGTCATAAGATTTTAAACACGTTTAAAGATTTAAAATGAAAAGAAACAGTGAATTTTTGTCTTCACAAAAACTATGTAAAAGCAGCAGAGAACAGGAGGGTGGTTAACCTCTAATAAACAGTGTTTATGATGATCTGAGACTTTCTGAGAGTTTGTTCCAGACATGTGGAGCATAGAAGCTGAATGCAGCTTCTCCACCAGTAAATTTCCCCGCTTATGGGATCGATAAAGTACAATCAATCAATCAGTGTCTGGTTCTGACTCTGGGAACCGATAAGAGGCCAGATCCAGATGACCTGAGGGGTCTGCTAGAGTCTTACTGGGTCAAAAAGTATCCGGTGTATTTTTGGTCCTTAACCCATCAGAGTAGGGGTGCACCGTTTGCAGTTTTCTGGCCGATCACCGATCTTTAAAAAATCTGACCTGCCATACCTGTTTTTGCCGATACCGGTTTTTCTAAAGCATTGACTTGACAGCTTACATCTTCAATGTACCAATTTTGTTTAATTGAAAAACAAACGATACCCATACTACAATGCAAACTTTTTACTGCACAAGCTATTTTGCATTTTTTAAAAGGAAGTTATGATAGGTGGATAAGATCGGTTTCACATGTAATGATCGGCCGAAGCCCCAAAATTAAGGAAATCGGGGCCAATGGATCGATGCAGCCCTAATTCAGAGCTTTATAGACCAGTGACAGAATTTTTAAGTTACTGGTTTAAAGGGCTCAGAGCTGACCGACGTGGTTCATTTGCTAAATGTTAACGAGGACTCGAGCAGCAAAGTTCTGGAGTTGTCTTATTGATTTTCCTGTAGGCCCATAAACCACGGAAGCAGAGATACATTTGTCTTATAGAAGAAAGCAGGAGTATCCTCACAGGTCGCCAGGCAACAAGAAAAAGTTCCTCTATCAATTATGTTTCTGATCAGATTAAACAAGTTATTACATGTTAATATGAAGGTCCCGGTAACTGAGCTGTAGTTTCATATTTAATGGCATGCAATAAAGTGAAGCCATTTGTCTTACGATGGACACATTATTCTCTAATCCTTTTCACCATCTAATCTGTCTGGTGTTTTAGAGAGCTGGTCAGAAGCAGGAATCTTTGGGAGATGCTCTTCCCCTCATCATCACTCGGCTCTGTGAGCCCAAAGAGGCTTCCTACAACCTGATCAAGAAATACCTGGAGCAGCACTTCCCCAGCCTCAACATCGAGAACAGGTATCACAGAGATTTGCAGCACGCTCCCTATCTGCTGCTTCATTCTAACTAGACTTTACACGATCAGTATTTTAGGGGCCGATCACCGATCAGAGAGTTTT
>JAVQJG010186251.1:0-17646 GCA_036024015.1 Craterocephalus amniculus | reverse complement strand
TCAAATTATGAAAGTTAAACCCCTTAGCGAAGAAAAAGCGTCACACAAAAGCTAAAAAAAAAAAGCCGCTATCGCTAACTAAGCTAGCCGGACGTGAAATCGGGTATAGTCCCTTTAAGTTTTTCATTGATGAATTATGCTTTATTTGGCAAAATTCCTACAAAAACTATAAATAAAAAATACAAAAAACTAGTTCTGGTTAATAGACCTGAATTTCAGTGGTCTTATTAAGACAACGGTGAAGTCAGCCTAGTATCACATAAAGAACATGTTGATGGTTAAAGGACTGATGTCTCCACAGAATTTAGAAAAACTGGTCCATGCATTTATTTTTAGCAGACTGGACTAGTGTAATGCTGTCATTAAAGGCCTCCCTAAAAAGTCCATCAGCATTCAGATTTTATGCTCCTCACATGTGATACAAACTGCTGCCTCCTATGTGATTTTTATGTCAACCCTTTAAGGCCTAGGCCAAAATTCCTCGAAATTACGCATTCCACTTAAAATGAGCACCTTGAATTGTCAGGTACACGAAATGTGCTATACAAACAATTCTGCCCTTTGCCTTGCCTTAATCTATAAGGCTTGTAACACTGTTTTTTTTTTTTGCACGTTAGAAAAATTACATGTTGGAAACCTAATCCAGAACCTGTTTGATGCGTTGATTTGGAGTTCAAAGACTTTTTTTGTAAAGAATAGATTATACTTTGTTTTTCAGTCCTTGTCAGGGAAACTATGCATTTATCTTAAACCCTACTGATTAGATTGTTGTATATATTCCTGATTCTTTGTTCCAGTGGTGAACCCATCATGCGTATCGTGCCGGCCTTTGACTCCCAGTGGAAAGCAGAGGCCTGTTGGAGAGGACTTCATGCATTTTCTACCCATGTTCCTGTCAGACAATCCCAACCCCAAGTGTGGAAAAGGGTAATGCTCTTTTCTTTTTAAAATTTTCATTAAAGGCACATTGCATGCCATAAAATCCCCTTACTTTCTGTAGTTGTATGCGTCTTCAAAGAATCCCATTACTAGTGTACTAGTTCTGTTTTGAATTGTAACGCTCCTCTTCTTTTTTATATCTCTCACATTGCATTAATGCTCCTGTAGCGGCCACGCAGCTTATGCCACAGCAGTCGACCTGTATCCCAACAACACAGGTGTTGGAGCCACATACTTCATGACTTACCACACCATCCTAAAGGAGTCCCCGGACTTTATAGATGCCCTGAAACTGGCTCGAATCCTGGCTAACAATATCAGTCATTCTATGAACCACAGTGTTTTTGCATACAGGTGAGTAATCTTACTCTTAATAAATGCACTTTAAATATAACTGTAGTTGTGCACCAGAGTGAGTCTTAATTTGCATGGGTTCAGTTACAGCAGCGGTTTTAGAGGTTAGCTAGTCTGACTGATGTTTTGCTTGTTTTTGTGCTGAAGGTTCAAAGATATGAGAAGGGAAAAATCGGTCACAGATAAGAACACAGCAAAGATAACATCATAAATGGCATGCAGCTAATGTTTGACCTGAGCTCCAGCATATGTTCCTTACCCCTACATAGTCTATAATGAAAAAGTTCAACACTAACATACAACCTTTGATTTCAAGCTCCAACTAAAAACTCAACAAGGAAGTAATTTGCCGGTGTTGAATATTTACTGTCTATGAAAGGGATTTGTTGAATTTTTGGCTCCTGTGACCTGAGAAACTGTTCCCTAATCTACATTTTCCTCCCTTCCAGTGTCTTCTATGTGTTTTACGAGCAATACCTCACCATTGCTCAAGACACAGCTCTGAACCTCAGCGTGTCACTGGGGGCCATATTTGTGGTGACAGCAGTGCTGCTGGGCTTCGAGCTGTGGTCGGCCGTGCTGGTCAGCATTACCATCGCCATGATCCTGGTCAACATGTTCGGCGTCATGTATCTTTGGAACATCAGCCTCAACGCAGTATCTCTTGTGAATCTGGTCATGGTAAGAACAATACAAAGTTCGACTCGGGGTTGAGTTGTGACTCAAAGGAAAGGTTTTGTTTTTGGTCGTTTCTTTGCTGTGGTTGCTGTTTAGGATGAGTCAACAAGAAAACAAATGGCTTTGGTCAGAGAATACTGCAGTGTTGCTTCATTCGAGCCTGTTTTATCAAAAGAAAAAAGCTGACAGACTGATATGAGTCGGAAATATCATTCTTCTGTTGTCATGCATCACATGACTGCTTAACAAAAGTACAGATGGAGTCTCTTTAGGCTACTTGGAGTAAAAAATGGTGAAATCAGCAGTTTTATAGTGTTTTTTTTCTGCTTCTGACTGGAGATTAATCCAACCACATGCATAGTTATAAATATCTGGGCTGCATCTGGTCTGCTTTTTAAAGGGCCCTTGTGGACCCTCATGGACTAATGATAAAATTATGTCACTGAGTCCCTGTTTATGAGATGAAACGTAGACCATAAATTGCCTTTGAATCTGAGCTTGGGATTTTCTTTCCACTATTGGGCACTGAAAATGTATTAATGTGCTTTGTTAGTACCAGAAACCTAAACTTAACCCTAATCCTGCTCTACCATTTGGGAGAGCAACACTTTCAGTGATTGTCATGAATCTTAGAAAAGAATTGATCAAATAAACCTGCCTGAACCGTCTCTCCTGTTGCTGATTCAAATTTTGACCATTTCACTGTTACTACTTAATTTACTAACTTTTATCTCAATTATTTGCTAAAAAACATTTATTCATATTTTTTTGTTCAAAAGAAAAGTGAAAACACAAAGAAACATTTCTCTCTCAGTGATATTTTTGACAGACTTAAACATGTCTGATACGTCTTATAGACCTTGTGTAGTCCTGTGTTTACATTTTGTCTGCTTGTTTGACGGACTTTGTTCAATGTGAGCGGCTGCAGTCATGTTGTCCTGTGTTTGATGTCATAATGACCTAAAAGAAACTAGAGGTTAATGTAATATTTCCTTTGTTACGTCCATAAAATATTCAGCACAAGAGAAAAGGCAGTCATCAGCTGATTTGTCAGGGTCCCGGTGCTTATGCGCTTCCTATCTTCTGTTGCAGAGCTGTGGTATTTCAGTGGAGTTCTGCAGTCATATCGTGCGAGCTTTTTCCATCAGCGTGAAGAGGAACCGAGTGGAACGGGCTGAGGAAGCCCTGGCTCACATGGGCAGCTCTGTAAGTTCCCTCATTCAATCTACAACAGAAGGCCATATTAATATGTACAAGATTTCAATAAGCCAGAGAAATGATTTTGGGACAGTGATAGTGTAGATTTGAAAAAAAGTGGCAGATCTGAGCACTTTTTTTGGTAACTTACCCTTGGTGATGTGTTCACAGGTCTTCAGTGGGATCACTTTAACAAAGTTTGGAGGTATCTTAATCTTGGCACTTTCCAAGTCGCAGATCTTCCAGGTCTTCTACTTCAGGATGTACCTGGCCATCGTGCTGCTGGGAGCAACGCATGGCCTCATCTTCCTTCCTGTTTTACTAAGCTATATAGGTTGGTGGTTTTACACGTTCAAAGTAAAAACAGAAGCAAGATTAGAGGAAAATTTAGCTTCTTTTAACCTGGGGTCTGTTTTCATGTTTCCTTTCATACATGTGAGTGATGGAGAAAGGAATTTTCAAAAAGCACATTTTTAAGGCGAACTTTTTCCATCACTCACATGTATGAAAGGAAAGATGAAAAGAGACCCCAGGATCAAAAAAAGCAAAATTCTCCTTTAAGGCATATATATGTCTGCTTTACATTAATCGTCATTCATTTTGATCTTTCTCTAGGTCCGTCAGCAAACAAGGCGAAAGTGTTTGCTGCAAACAAGCGCTACGCTGGCACAGAAAGGGAGCGTCTCCTCAACTACTAGAAAACTGAGAGAGACATTCAACAATGAACTAACTATTCTGCAGCGAAGGACTGCGTGTGGGTGTCGGGCCAGGCTGCTTCTGCGCTCACTGACACACTAATCATCATTGCCACTACTATGCATGGATCTAACTCAGGAGAATACTTGGGAATGAGAGTGCCAGAGGCTTCTCAGAGGATTTTTTTTGAAAGAGACCCTGGGGCCCCCCCAACATCTCCTCTTCCCATCTCAACCTCGGTCTAAGGAACAAGCACGACTTCAGTATCTGAAGCATGAGCAACAAACCGCAGAACAGAGCGAACGGGATGTGCATTTCCCCCCAGCATAAGCTGACAGTAGTCGGTTGGGTTTGGTATTTTGTTTGGGAAAATTTGAAAAGGGTAAAACTGGTCCTTTTTTTTTTTTATTTGTACATGTACAGACCAGAAAAATAATGTGTAAAAGTAGTTTTTTGGGAGAGGGAGGGACAAGGAAAGTTAGATTTTTCTATTTCTTTTTACAGAACATTTATTGAGTGAAATGATAATGGAGCTAACAGAAATCAGCAACAGCATCACAGACCCTTAACACCTGGCATTCACACAAATCCCACCCTCAGCTTTTGTCTGTAAACAGAATTTAACGCTGTTCAGCATTTCCTTGGCATCCTACTGACTCTGAGGAAAGTAATGTTTTGGCTTAGGATGCTTGTAATTTGCACTTGTAAAGTGTTGCCTTCTACATAGCTTCTACATAGCGCTCTACTTTAACTGAATTTATTTATTTCCAATATTTGCTTTTTGCAGCTCTACCTTTCCTTTTTAGATCAAACTCATTTATCTTAAGTGGCCTTTTTTTAGGTGTTGGTTGGACTGGATTGTTGGGCTGTTTTTCAGTGTCAACATACCTATTAATGCCAGGTGTTAAAGCTGCTGTGATGCTAAGATTAGTTTTTACATTGAAGTATATTTGAGGCATTTAATAGTTACAAGGGAAAAAAAACTAGAGGCAAAGACTGAAAGCTTTACAGATTACTGTCTAACAAAAAAAAGCTTGCACAGGACTGTCTTCGGTTTATTCAGTGGTCAGTTGTAATATATTAATAGATAATGCTATGGAATTTATTGCATAACAGTACAGTCCTGAGTTTTCTTTCTTTACTTATAAATATTGTTTTTTAAACTATTAATACTTTTTTACAATACGCTGCTGTCATTAACCCACTTCTAGTTTGCTGTCCCTTTTGAAAGAAAACACTTGGTTTTCAAGCAAAAAAAAAACTTTATGCTTTATGTCTGAGATCGTAGCTGATGGACATTTTTGGACCTTCATCAGAGTGATGTGCATCCACAGGTTTAATTCGAATAATTCGGTTGTTTTATCGAGTAGACTATAAACAATTTAACGGTTGTGCAGACTGCAGAAACAATGAACCATTCCTTTTCTTTTTTGTGGCGCAATTTTATTTTCTTCCTAATGCATTTTTTTTGTTTTGGGGGTTTTTTGGGGGCGAGGGTATAAGACAGTTGTGTTAAAGAAGTTTTAAACTTGGATGTGAAAATGGCTTACTTTGCTTGTTACGGTAACAGTGCTGTGCATTGACAAATCATATCTGAGACTGGAGAATTTTCTTTGTGGAGAAGAAGATGAAGCAACGTATTGGATATTTTAGGTTTTAACTATTTTAACTTCCTCATGTTATATTCTACAGGTTCTACTTCTGTGAATAAATTTATTTGTCTTACACTGCCTTTGGCGCTGACTTGAAGTGTTCCTGCCTGGAAGGGAAAAAAGAACAAAATGCTTGTTTGCTTTGTTGATTAAGAGGGAAATCCATCCAATTACAACTTGCAGTACACTGTAGCTGGCCACATTGTGGCGCCTGAATCCTGTCAAAGCTCCCAGCAGCGTAGTAGGGCTGACCTAATTTTGTTATTTCAAGAGAAGCATCCTTGCAATGCTTTTTACTTTGCAAATGACTACATGTTCTGCTGGGCTCTAGTATTTTGAACACATCAGCATCTATTTACTGAACTCATCGGAGCAGCCCCGGCAGCGTCCGGATACTAACCCCAATGCCTGTGAGACCATCAGTCAATTGCATCCCGTTCAAAAGTTGCTGCCAAGTCGAGAGCTGTGTGTTTCCTCTCCGCTTGTGTTGTGACTGCCTGCTTGACTCTGTTGTCACACAAACCTGCAGTTCATGATTTATTTATCCGCTGCCCCGCGAAAGCACAGACTGTCCTTTCAGTGCAGCTGAGAGATTAAAATATTAATATCCTCTGCAGGTCTGTTGTCTACAGAGGAGAATATACAGGTTGTGGGAATAGTATTATGTAAGATGTGCGAGGCTCCCCTCGCACTAGTCTCTGACCTCTCCCCATCTTCCATTATGGGACAGACAGGCTGCACAGCAAGGGTATACTGGTTCAGTGAGGCATGAAAAACACAGAAGGAGTGAAGAAATAACTAATATGGGAACTGCAGTGTCTTTGATGATACAAGAAATAAAATTATTCTAGTATTTCATTAAAATAAGCAAAGTGGGTACTGTGAAGATTTCAGTGGTTTTAACATTAAATATAAAACTTGTTGCACTTGCAGGTTAAATGTTTTATGAATAATTATAAAAAAGCCTGAAGCGTAAGAAGCTAATCCTATTCCAGAAGTGAAACTGGAGCCAACAATAGAAAATCCAGCGGCCACAGAAGAAATGCTGTAATCTGGGAAACCAAAGACCAGCCGATCAGTGGAATTAAGGTGATTTAAAAATAGTTTTGATTTTTTTTTAAGCTTCTGCACAGATAAGTATTGCCTCTCTGTTTTGCCTCAGACTTGTGCATCATGTGACAGCTCATCCAATTTGCAGCCAAAGAAGGTATATTTCATTAAAAAGTGAAGGGACTTTGTGCAATCACTTGCATACAGACTAAATCACAATAATCTCATCATTAAAATAGATTCACATTCTGCAATCGGCCCTGAAATTCTGTTTTCTGAATTACTGTAACCTTGGATTATCAATTGCAGGATTTTTTCCCCCCTTAGATAAGAGGACTAATCTAGAAAATAATGTAATGGTAATCCGTTAACCCATTGGGACAGGACGTTGCATGGCTGTAAATATGTATTAAGTCAGTCTCTGTTCAAAGTACCAACACGTTGTGCACCATTGGAAAGCTAAGATTATTGAGATTTGCATAAAGTATTACTTTCTAAGTTGCAATCCGAAATGTAGCTTCAGAAAACACTTATTGCAGAGCAGCAACAGTTTCTCTTTAAAGTCATACGTGCTGCACTCTCGTAGCAGATACTGCAACACAAACAGTGCTGTAACATCCAGCAAATAGCTGATCCACATTAAGTATTTTATCCACAAAAATGTTTTCGATAAAAATTTTGGATTTAAAGGGATTAACTGATACTGATCAGGAGATAACAGCACAACACTGAGAATATCATGCTTAACAAAAGCACACTTTTAGATAACACACCCTCCAAAAACTGCCCAGAAAACAAGATGTAGGGATTTTTATCGCAGCTATTTCTCATAACACATCATCCTGCAGCTAAAGTACATTCTGGTTAAACATGAGCTTTGTCCTTGGACTCACATCAGGGCTTCCAGCACAGCTAGTTAAAAAAGTTGACCTGAGTGATTTTGTTTTCAAGATCCATTAATAAATAAGTGTAAGAAGTGTTTAATGTCCTGTTTTGCGTCACTGGTCTTCGATTACAGTGGGTTCAGTTGACTCTTGGGTTGGAACAAAAAGTATTAGGTAGCTTTGGCAAACATGGTGAGAGGATCCGATTTTCAGGTCCACCTGCAGTGCTTTCCCCTCCTGACCACAAACCAGCTTTAAAAAGGAAATTAAATTAAATTTTAAAAAAGGCTTCTGAAGAATGAAAGTGCTGGAGTTGAACTGAGACTTTCTCGCACAGAAAGCAGAGGGTGTTTGTTTTGTGAAACTAAAAAACAAGCAGGAGTCATCCAGTTTGTTGCTGAGCATAACCCAGGATGAAGACAATCCATTCTTTGGGTGGTTCATGTGCCACAAAAACGGAACCACTTCCTTGTTTACAAACTATAAATGGTGAAAAAGCCCTGAGTCACAGCACCATGACAGGAACGGGGCAAAATGCTATTTCAGCCAAATGTTATTTTAAAGGGAAGAGCAATAGGCTGCTGCTTGCCCCAAACGATGCTACACATATTTTCACAATGAGGGTCACTTATGTGTGAGCAGGGCTCAGGAAGGGCTGTCAATAGACCCCTTTATGAGGCAGTGGAGGGGGAATTAGGCCTTCAATGGAGGGGACTAAGCCGCATATGCCATACGCCCACTCTCAGGCATGGCCAGTTTGTTTTGATCGCAGCACGGGACCGGTATGACCCCAGGACTTGTTTATGTTGGATATGTGTCAGGCAGAGGGCAGTTCCCACCTGGTGAGAAACCGACCCCTCAGATTGCATCAGACTAACTAGTGCAGTCATTTCCAGAAAAAACTCCACTAGTCCAAACTGGATTGTCTTGGCAGGTTCAGAAGCTGAGTTATGTATGCTCGGGCGACAGGTGAGGTGGTCCAGGAAAGCAAGGTACTCCATGAATGTTTTGGACTGAGATACTGCTGGTTCATGCATGTGAAACACAGACTGATGGCATTAAACTCATAATTACAATAAAATCAGAAAAAAAGTTGAGGTCTTACTAAAATTTGTGACAAATTTTGTTTCTGAGAATTCAGAGAAAGTCAACCAAACTGTGGACTTCTGTATGTTCAGTTTGTTTTTTTCTTTCACATGTTTTCAAAATGTATGTACAGCATCAACATGACACGCCACAACACCTGAGAGTCAGTTAACCCCGATCCAGAAACTCAAGATCCGGGTCCCTCCTGAAAATCAGTCCTTGTGTCTGTATAATTTACCTGTACAAATAAAGGAGAAAGGAAAGAAAAGTTCTTGACTAGTTTCATTGACATTTTTAGTTTGGGTTTAAGGAGAAAAGACAAAAAAAAAGCCCACCCCTCCTTTGTTCTGATGCATGCTAAAGTTTACACATGATAAATGCAACTTATTGAGGTGAAATTTAGAAAGCAACGCTCATATTTGTGGTGAAAGAGTGAGAATAAAACCCAGCTCTTTGTGGAAAACATTAAGTTCCAGATGGATTGTTAGGACTGGTTTAACTTGAAGTGAGCCTGAAAAGAAGCCGGATTATGACCTTGTTTGTCAAGTTTTTCTGAGAGGTTAAGTTTCCAGAGTACGCTAGATGACACAGATTAGGGTTAACTACTTGTTGTCCAGCACAACAGGTGTGGCTTCATGAAAAGCCATTCGTTTTACATGTATTGGGTTAAAAAAAAAAAACACAAAGCATTTGATAAATTTAGAGATTATTTTCTATTAAAGTTCAGGATCCTCAAAGTGATATCTTGAATAGAACATTGATGTATGCCAAATGTAATCCATGTTAAAGCTGCTGATGTGTTTGACTAAAAACTAAATTGTTAGTGGCTGTTCAGGAAATGTTTGAGACTCTCTGAAGAAATGATCATCCTCTACAGATGGATGGATGGATCTCAGGACAACGGACCCCAACTTCAAAAACAACCACAAAACACTTTAAATGTGTTTCTAATTTTTGTCCTTCTGTATTACATTGTGTAAATTTTCCCTGGTGCAGTTTTGCGTCACTTCGAAGTCTTCAAAGTTTCAAGTATTTTTAGCTCACATCCTGGAAATCATCATGAACAGATATTTTGTAATCATTTGAATCCCTTCACAGTTCCTTTTTTTTCTTCTTTTTTGTGCTTTTCCCTATTTTTTTTACTTTTTAGAACATTATGTTTTAAGTCATTGTGTGTGCCTCCTTTGTAGTAATCTTTTTGTGGTCATATTGTGAATGTTTTTCCTCTTTTTGTAACCACTTTGTCCTTTTTTCCCTCCCTCATTGTCGTCATCTCACATGGCAAGTTAACCCTTTAAGCCCCTTGGGCATGTACTCTTTTACACACCCTCAGTCATCCTTCCATGGCTCTGAGAAGCATAAATGAGGATATTTATGTTTTTTCCACATGCTGGAGTGACTTAAAGAATAAAAGAGACTGGCTGCTCACAAGGCTAAAAATACTCCAGTCAGTCTCTGCCAACAAACACCAAAAAATGAAAAAAAAAAAAAAAAAAAAAGTTTTGCTTTGATTGAACAAGCAAAGCAGTTTATTTACAAACATACACAGGAAATAAGTCTTTCCTCAGAGTACTTTGCTTGCATCTTACAGCAAAATCTTTGGGCTTGCAAACATTAAGAAGCTCAGTATTTTTTACCTTAACACCGTCCATGCTTTTCTTATGACAAATAGTCTTGTGACCATTTTTGATTAAAATACCATCAGATGAAGCCGCTTTAAGTCAAACAGGCCAACTCATTGCCTCTGATTCAATGGCCTCTTAATACTCCAGTAGTGTGCGACAATTTAAAGGCGATTAAAAAAAAAGAACCTAAAATGCATGCCAAAAAATGTTCATTTGTAAAATGTTCATTTTACAAATTTTTTTTTTACATTGGGGATATCAAATCAACAAATTTAAGTGGTAAGCAAATGTTTGATCCATCACTGATCCTCTGCTGAGCCCTCACGTTACAGACGTCTGCAGCCAGCGCAAGCTAAGGAGAAGAGTCCCTGACACCTGTAAGAACTTGGTGTCTTGCTCAAGGAGAATTGGCCAGGGGAAATATTTACAGGCATAAGGTCTTAACCCACATTCCTCAGACCAAAGGCGTTTCCTATCAACACAACAGCAGCCTACTGCCAGTGCTGATCACTGGTGAATGGCATTTTTGCACTCATGAACAAACAAACCCCCCACACCATTAAAGCACCATAAATGTGCTAGCAAATACACTCTAACATAGAGTACAGGAAATTCGACACTGATAAGTGTGGGTCTGGTCTCAAGGGGGACTCCAATAGCAAGCATTTGACTGGTACAAAAACAAATGGAATACTTCTGTGAAAATAGGAGGTCACTTCTTTTCTGCAAGTACCTGTGTACAAACATTCAGAAAGTTTCATGCAGAGTTGTAGCTAGAAAAGTGTTTCCAGAGAAAAAAAATCAAAAGGGTCATTCGAATGACTTGTGTTTGGTGTTGATGAACACAGCTTATTTCTTCAGTTTTAGTCCCCAAGCTTGATAAAAATGTATCCTGCGCTCCCGTGTCTCAAAGTGTGCAAAGAAAGTGCACTTTTAAGACAATGATGTGTGAAAATAGGTGTCACGCTGAGGGATAACAGTCCAGCCAAAAACAGCCACTTAAAGGGCTTTTGTTTAAATCTAATCAAGTCAAGAGGTAACCAACCATACCAAAGTTTTACAAAGAGGAGATTCATGAAAAGACATGATATAAATGAGAAAAAGTTCATAATCAGATTAGAACAATAAAGATCTCTTAATCAACAAGAGAAAATATATAAAGTCATGTAGATAAGCGACACGCAAACCGGAAAAAACAAGTTTGCAGACAACTGAACCCTCCTTTTAGAAGTCTGTGTAGTGACAACGAATGTAGAAGTCAAATAAAAGACGACTTTTAAAAATGTGTCCCTTTGGCTGATTGTAGTTTTGAGAGGACAGAAGATGTTGTCCGTAGTGCTGAATGGCTGCAGCTCAACTGTCAATGAAGAGAGGTTGGAGGATGGATATTGTGGGTGGGGGTGGGGGTGATCAGGAGGAGTACCCAGTGGTCCTTCTCCTGATAGGTCACTAATGCTAAGAGGTCTGCAGCAGGCGTCTATAGTGTGGCATGATCTCATGTTCTGGGAGGTGCAGGTTGAATTCCAGGGCCACCAAGACAGGAAACTCGAAGGCTATCAGCTCTCTGCGGTTCACTCTGAACCTCTCTTCCAGTTTCTGCCAGAAGAATCCCATGAGTTAGGATGAGAAAACAGAAAACGGATGTGAAAACAAGCTGACTACTAGAAACACACCAATTTATTACTAATTTGCATTTCAATTTTAATCCGGGCGCCACAAATTAAAAATGCAACTGGGCTTAAGTCACTTCACTTGGCTTGTTTACATCATATTTATGTACTAGATTTCATTTTGTTACAAAGGGTTCTGCATTTTGATCCAAATTTGCTTCAATGATGTATTACCATTAGGCTCCATAGTATCAATCTGCATTTCTTTGCAGATGACAACTAAATTTCCCTATAAAGCCGAGTCACTTAAACTAAACATATCCTCAGACCCAAAGGGTTGGATGATGGGAAAATTTTTCCTTGTCAACAAATATTAACTTCCATTTAGTTTTTAAGTCAAACACAAAGATACGCTGGCTGTGATTATGTAGGTCGTATAATGTTTTACTATATTCATATGTTTTGTAAGGATTTCCTTTCTTTTTTTGTTGAAAATGAGAGACCCTTTTTTTGTGCCAGATAATGCCTTATTCAGAGGCCGAGCATCTCTTGCCCCGATCGCCCCCATTATGGACATAGGCAGATCGCATGTGGATATAAAATATTTTCTGATGGGGTTCGAGTTGCGCCACAACTGTCTGGGTAAGTAAATGATCGTACAGCATGCTACAACATAGGTACAGGTTGAAAAATACCGAACTTCCCCTTTAAAGCTTTCCCCCTCTTTTCACAGCTCTCTCTCATTAAAGCTACAAAGTTGCTGTTTTATCATACTGTATAAGCTGTACCTAAATAACAGGAAAAGAACTTTCACACATGAACAAGTCTGTATACCTCCAGCTAATCCGACACAAACCGCTCCTTAGCCGGCAATTCAAAACTCTTTTTCCAAAATATGCCCAGTTGTATCAGGCTATAAACAAGCTGTTTTGGCTTAAATCCCATATTCCATTGTTTACTGAGACTGAGAATTCACTGTAGACTTCGGCTTTGAGAGAAGTGACCCTTTAACATCAATAGTAGGAACACATGCATTAGAAAAAGGAAGACAGCCTTAATTTTTCAATATGTGTAAAAGGAGACTTACATCTATGAGATGCTTAACTTCGTGTTTCTTGAGATCGCCGCCGATCTTGGCAGCCAGAAGGACACACGCTCCAGCACAGAGTTTACGGTTCTGTTTATTCAGTTTGCCTTGAAGAACGAGTTTTTCAAAGTAGACAAAAGCCATGGCCACCGTCGGTTCCTCATACCCACATTCATCCTGGGCCAGCTTTTTTATCTCCCTTTTCAAGCTGCGCAAAGGTTAGAACAAGAGAGGACGAGGAAAGAATAAGGGAGATGAGGAAGTACCCGATAAAGAAAACAAATCTAACAGTTTACATTTCTGTCAGATTGGATGTTTAATGGATTTTTAAATTTCCTGTCTGTTTACCTTCGTATCTTGCTCAGAGTGAGTCTTATGTGGGGGAATTTCTCCTTGAAGGTTTCGTTCATGTCCTTCTTGAGGTCAAAGGGTTTGACGTATTCGATGACCGTTGTCTGAAAAAGGAAAACCAGAGGTGGTGTTAAAATGACCAACAATGTGTGACTCAGGAATTCGTTCAGTAGTCTACCAGTTTGATCTAATAAATTAAACTTTATCAAAGTTCTTATTTGTAATGACTTCCTATAATCTATATAAAGTGGATTTTGGGGGCAGCGCAAATTTTCTGTGATTTGTTTAATGTTAGGGTTTACATTAAAAGCAATTAGTACAAAAAAGGGAGAGTTTTATTTTCAATTGCAGTGCTGCATTCATGCGTTCAATCAACAGAGATTTACACCATCCGGCCCACATACTGTGCGATTACATCACATAGTTCCTCTTGTGTGGCAAGATAACCTACTCCGACTTATAAAAACTAAGAGGTCCCAACAAAAACCGTCCTGTGAACTGCTGTGATCCATATTCCTGTAGTGTGACCACATGAAAAACAGCACTTCTTTTTCAACAGGATCTATTAAAAAAGATCCTGCAGACATTTTGATCAGTTATCATCCGTCTAAGCCCTGAATTCCAGCAGATCTGCTTTCATTGTCTAAAAACTCTGCTGCAGTCCTGGTTGATTGCTGCCAATTTAGGCACTGACTGTAAGAGGTGGGAGGCATTACAGGATTCCCAGGCATATCTGTATTTCGCTCAGCTAAATATTTGCATTTTGCCCATTTTTATGAAGGATGTATCCAAGAGTATGGAATTCAGACAGGAACTCAGATACAGGAATGCTAGAGAAAATTAAATGAATTTAAATATTTTTTTTTAGTGCCGACTCCAGTCTGTGTCACAAAACTAAGCTTTTAAAAAGATGAGTCACAGTATATACCACTTTAACATATCATTTCAAATTGTTGTCAATTGGACTGAGACTTTTAAAAACAAGCTGTAATAAAAATCCAAATGCTTCAGCAAATTATCTAGAGATTAAGTTGCAATAATTAGGTTTTCAGTTTGTGCAGTTTAGAAGTACAAAACATAAAATTAATCTGACAGTTTCCATGCATTATAAAGAAAACATAATCACACATTTACCATTTAACATTCAACTAAAAGAAGTAATTTCATCAATTGGTTAAATTTTATAGTTCAGTTCGACATTTTCAAAGCAGTCCATGTTCAACTCTTTGAAAATTATAGAAATTACTCATTCCATTCCTGCAGTAAACAATAGCCTTTGTTGTCAGGCCCTGGGTTTTGTAATTGGAGGAAGAAGAGGACAAAGAAATGGCCTGGCCTTGACAAACATTTCAGCTATGTCAGTCCTTGAGTATACTTCTAGTCTCCATAGCAAAAACAGAACCCAAGAAAGAATGAGGAGGGAGGATAGTCGCCTTCTTCTCTCCCACTTTTTCCCCCAACCACGATAAAACATCGGCTCTTTTCCGGCAAAAGTATGAGAACGATTAATACTGAGGCATAATAGAAGAATGTTGTGATGGTGGAATGGCTCCTTAATCGTTACTGCCCACCACACAGAGATAAAGCATGTTATTCATCTAATCCCCAAAAAGGTAGAGACTGAACCAATGACCTTGCTAATGAAAAAAACACTGCCTGAAATACCTTCCTGACTCCCTTGGAAAAAATAGCTGATAAACTCAAAGAGGATGTTTTAGAAACAAATTACAGATAAATATTTTCAGTTTTATTGTTTTGGTTGTGGTGGGAAGAAGGAGAACAAAAGGTTCAAACTGATGTTAAGGATGTAAATAGTCATTGAACAAAACAAAGAAGCACTACAAGGTACTTTGAGAAGACAGGTCAAAGCAAACCAGTTCCTTCAAGCAAAAAAAAAAAACATATCTCTCGTACATATTTTATTTGTTTATTTGTTTATTCATTTCTCTCGTTCTCTTGGATGGAAACAGCCTTTCCAACCCAGTCCCAAGAGGACAGGGTAGAGGCTGCTGTTGTTGGTGATCTTGTGTTAGATATTGTCAAAGTATTTTCTCACCATGTAGGAAGGGAAGATGAGAACTCGCTTGTGTTTTCCACAAGGCCACTGTGGGTCATCCAGCAGATTGGGGTCGTACTCACGAAACTCTGCAAAGTCATTCCCTGCAGAAGCAGAAACGCAAAACACAAAAAACAGCCAAGGCTTAGCCATGCTTTGCATCTGAACTACATCATTTTCTAATAATAAAAAAAGGTGCAAGTTAACTAAATAAGCGGATGACAAGGCATTAAAATCCGCTCCGCTAA
This sequence comes from Craterocephalus amniculus, assembly GCA_036024015.1. Classification (NCBI taxonomy): domain Eukaryota; kingdom Metazoa; phylum Chordata; class Actinopteri; order Atheriniformes; family Atherinidae; genus Craterocephalus; species Craterocephalus amniculus. The sequence continues at coordinate 2,133 of JAVQJG010186251.1, read as the reverse complement.
CCTGTGTCTAAGCTGCTCTGGTTGCTGTTGGCTCGGCCCAGGCTGAGGCTGCGGTGGCTTGCGTTGCGAGATTGAGAGAAGGAAGAGGTGGAGTCGATTGTGTTTCGTCGTCCACCCAGGACATTAGTGGGGTAAAGGAACTGGGTGTAGGACACAGTCTGCAAATACAGGTGCACAGGTTTATAATGTCTCTCTTAGAGGAAAAAAAAAAGCCCAAGGTTGCTCGCTCTTCAACAGTGGAATGCAAAACTATGGGCACCCACAGCATAGCAGTATCAGCATTTAATGTTGCTGCTGTAATTAGCTAGGTAAGCAAAGATTAGGTCAAATAAAAACTCATGAACACAAAATATTTAGCACAGAGGCTTCTGACTTTTCTCAGCCTGTAACTGTGGTGAAATGTTCTTGATAAATCATCTCACACTCCAATACAAGCAGTTTGATTGAGGAGCTAGCTTAGTGCTGTCCTTGCTCCTAATATAGACCCATGCGACTGACGTCACGGCACGTGACCCCCGCGCCATGTTGGAGGACCAAGAAATGCGGCAGTGTGGAAATTCAGTATAGACCATCACGTTTTCTACCGGATGAACCGTTTTTGTAGATGTTTTGAAAGCGGCCCATGTTCCAAGAACTTTGTCAAAGGTCGTCTCCGTTTAGCATAAATTCGGCTGAGGCCACAGATTATGTGAGTTACCAGAAGCTGGGCGAAATCGGTATAAAGGGAATGTGGCGGATCGGCTGGACTGACCTCCACAACATTCTACTGGATCAATGAGTTTGTTTAGAGTGCAGGCACAAGTAACACGAGTGTGATATTAAATGGTTTGGGCTTAAGTCTGATTTATATTTACATTACAGCTAGAATGCGGCTCATATCAGGCTCCATGTAAACACTCACCGGCCCAAATGTGGCCAGAATGCGAGCAGTATGCGCAGTCAGAGCAAGTTCCTGTCTGTCCCACTGAACTCCAAACACCGCCTCTCTGCCTGCTGCCCCCCATCAGGAATATCAGCGCAGCCACTCTGACGTTTCTATAGTATTAAATGCACTTTCATGGGTTGTTGGTGCATTTATTTATGATTATTTATTATTTAAATATAAATCTTATTTTGCCCACAGATGCTCTTTCTGGCCGAAAAGGATTTTTATTTTTTAGTTTTTTGGATCAGAAGGAAGGGCTTCAAAAGGAGCAACTTCTTGCAAGTTTATAAACGTTATTCATATTTACTGAGGTTAAAAACAACTGTTAGAAGTTAGAGATAAAGCAGATCGGTTACAGCTGCAGCACCGGCTGCTGCTGCTGCTCGTGGATTAGCTGCTGTGTGAAATCATTCCTGTAACAGAGATCTGAAAAGCCGATGACTATGAGACCTACAGTACATTATTCCAGATATATTTTCCTCCAGTGGACTCAATAAAAAGAATATTTGCAGAGACCTGAGCTGTAGTTAAAACTGACGGGGCGCCGCGTCGGCATTTTTATAACAGCTGCAAGGCTGAGAGATGCACCTGCAGACCAGATGGATCCGGCCGATCTGAATAATAAAACATGAGAATGAGATGATGAACCTACATAGTGTTTTATTGTTAAAATCGGTCAAATTTGCTTTCATCCACTGACTTCCTGCCTGGATGATCCGCTCTGCCAGCCCGTTTAACTTTAGAGACGCAACGTTATGTTTTTTACTGGCGTTTGTTTGTCTGTCTGTCTGCCAGTGTACAAGACAAAGTTTTGGACAGATTTCGATGAAACTGACAGGATAGATTGTGAATGATGCAGGAACAATCGATTAGATTTTGGTGAAGATCCTGATTACGGATTCTGGATCACTTTGAAATGTTCGTTAAAATTACAGTCAGTGGAGCTTGGAGGTCTGGGCTCTCACAGTGCTTTTCTACTCTAAAAACACTTGTCTTTTATTTATTACGTTTATTAGTTCTATAAAATGATGTGTCTGCTTCAGGTCCTTCCTTGTTAGAACACCCAAATAATGCATAAAAGTTGACCATTGTGGCGTTTTCTGCTTCACCGAGGGTACATTGTTAACAGCGCACGGTAGGTTGGTCCTCCAGCATGGCGGATCGACGTCTGTCACGTGACTTGTGACGTCATGTGGCATGGGTCTATA
>JAVQJG010186246.1:0-18980 GCA_036024015.1 Craterocephalus amniculus | reverse complement strand
AACTCTGTATGCGAGTCAGGACAATTGTTTATGGTAGACATCTGGCCATTTGGAGGCTGGGAGCTGGGGAGAGATCACATGAGGTTATCAGAAGGCTGAAGTGTCGCAGGCCGGCTGTTCTGACGTCCTACTGAGTTACAGCTCCGTGCTGTTTGGTAGAGCAGGGGAAAGTGAGAAGTCTTCTTTAATCCAAATTAATAATGTTTCATTTATACTGGAATTGTGGGTTGTACCACTACACAAACAAGAACCGGAATGTTTCCTGATAATAAAACATGAAAACATATTTTCATGGTGACTAGGAAGACTAACATTATTTCCAGCTTTTCTCTGTTGCTTTTGTGCATTTCTCACATCAGCATTAAAATTTGGGACAGCATTTAACGCAGTTCTCAAGACAGTTAGTACAAACTGCAGAACCTGGTGGATAACCTGCAGAAGTGTTTCTTTTGCCAAAAATACAGCTTTGAAAAGAAACTGTCAGAGTACACAAAATTAAAGATCCTGTTGCCATAGACTATGAACAATACTCAAATGGCTGAGTCATGTTTTCATTGTAACAGTGATGTGAAAGTGTTTTTGAAAACAAAAAAAGTCAGATCTCGGAGAGACCGCCTGAAAATGCCCAAGACAGCACTTTATGCTGGATGTTTGCAGCCATTTGAAAACAACAGTAAATTTACAACTTACTGCTTTCAGCAAGGTAACTGAATACATGACACAGTATACATTTGATTCTCATACTACTTCCTACAATCTTCCCCATCTTATAGTCATTTATTCACAGCGTCATAAAACAAGTAAAACAAACACACATTCCATCCAGACATATCAGGAAAATATTATAAAGAAATGTTTAAAATCTGCTTGACAGATTTGAACTAGTTTAACTCTTTTGTATGTACCGTAATGACTCCAGCAATGAAACGAGGCATTAGTTTTATGGGGCTTGACTATTCTGCTGTTGTAATTCTAGTTCATTTTGACTGATATGACCAAAGCAAATGATGGTATCATGAAATAGCAGAGAAATGTATGAAAGCAAAAGCTACAAGTACGAAAGCATTTGCAATTAGATCAATACAATGAGAAATGCTTCTCCGATGTGCACGGATGACCAAGTTAGTTATGAGAATGCACCAAAGCAACAGAAAAAAACTGTAAATGACAGAGAAACAGATTACAGCCTAATTCTTGTTAGCAGAGGGATTTTTTTTCTCACTGAGAGGGTAAAAACAGGAATTTATCATCAGAATAAATACCTACCATACCTTTTAATAAACCCCTAATATTTTACATCACTGTATAGTGTGAGAAACTGATGACTCTTTTGGTTAGGTTTGGCTCTGGCCCCCTTTCTCCTTGACTCACTAAATGAGCCAAGTGAAGGATGTTGTGCTCTTCTGCATAAATGCTCGCAGCAAAATAGAGTTTATTAAGACCCATAAAAAACAACATTAAAATTCACGACCAAGGGAGCGTCGCCTGACCCCAGGAGAGTGATAAATTAGCTTGTGTTGCTCTAGCAAAACGACCATTTTATACCTTCACCCCCTCTCTCCTGCAAATGACTCCTCGCTGTGGAGGCACCAGTCGGTGCTGGACTGTGGTATCTCAGCGGTGAGGGAAGGTGTTTTTTAAATTAAGCTAAAATCATTCTGCCTTTTCCTCACAGGACACAACTCAATGGTGTGAATGACATTTAATTCAGCTGTATGTCTACATTGGAAATTCATCAATATGCACATAAGTGGGTGTAGCGTGATGCTCAGTTGCCCATTCATTCACCCGCAGGAAGCAGGTGTGAATTTGACACTGAATTGTTTTTTTCTATTCCTGCTTTAAGAGAAAACAGGGGCCAGGACCACATCAAACTCAGACATTTTACAGAAAATATCTTAACTCTAAACTTCTCAGGGCTCATTCCACTGATTCCCTTAATTTTACCTGCCCTGTGTGGACAGTTTTCTGCAGCCAGCTCCCCTTTGCTTATCTGGGACTGGCTGTAATTGTTGAGTGTGGTCACCTCTCTATCATTAGTTTCAAGGACAGGTTCAAGGTTGAACAGATTTTGTGAAACTATGGCACCCCAATGTCCCACAAGACATACATGCAGGTTTCAGAGCATTAATTGTGAAAAGCTGAAGAAGAAATGGATCTTTTAGCAAAACCTTTTCATACATACATGATGAATTTAAGATAGTCATAGTCTTTTACAGCCCCTCCTTACACGTGTGATGCTGTTGCCTTGTATGAATATAGCTTTAATGAAAATTTGCTTGCTTACCAAGTCCCATGCGACTCATCACTGGGAACTCATTAGCAGTATGCTAAGCTAATGGATCAGTAAATGGATTTTTATGTGGGCCTAAATGCTAATTCGCTACACTGTGGCGCTGTTCAACGATGCTGTGTTTAGCAAGTCAGCTTCAGCCTCAGGGGTGTGTTTGTGTCTCATTAGGCCTGGCCAGGGATCTATTGTGGATGTGGAGGACTCAGCAGCAAGACGGAGGAAACAGCGACGATGCCCTGTGGCGCAGAAACATGTGTCCATCCAGCACCTGAAAGTTTTCTAAAGTTGTCCCACAAGTGCACAGACAATTACTTTTTGGAAAGGAAAGCATAGAAGCCTATGAGACAACAACCAATAAAATGTCAGGTATTATTGTATAGCTTGAATGTTCTTGCTACTGGAATTGACACACACAAACACACACACACACACACACACAAGCTATTTTATAAAACACACTTTAGTGATGCTTGTTCCTAAGGTATATATCCTTACATTAATTTGGCTCTTAATAAACTGACATGTTCCCGCTAACTGTGATCACATTTATCATTATAATCTGTTTATAATCATTACTACGATGCCAGAACCTAATGTGTGTTTTCTGCATTGGGTAAAATAATGTAATACCTACAGCAGGGAAACATGAGTCAGATGTAAATGTGTTCATTTTCATGGTTTAATTTCACAAGTGCTCACAATTTATTACCTGCCTTCTTTAATTTGATCATAGCAGCTTCTCGACAGCTCGTTTGTTGTTGAAAAAATGGTTTTAAGATATCCATTTCAACATACCATCGTTGTACCTTTTGTTGATCCTGAGAGCAGCCCACATCCAAAAGCCAAAGACAAGAAGTCTGACATTGAAAAAGGAAAGAAGCAGCAGCAGCAGCAGCGGGGTCTCGCTGAAAGAACATCTCTGACTGAGTGGGAGTTGAGTGGGAACACTTGGCTCTGCAGCAACTGTAGAAATGACACGTCTCAGAGTTTTTAGAGCCAGCTGGGATATCGTTGAAGATGCTGACTCTTACATTTTGACTGTTTTCAAAGCAGATGTTATTTACTATTCCATCCCAAGTAACCTACAGCAAGAATGAAAGTCAGTCAATTAATTGATGATTCATTTAAGTTGTCTTTGAAATGGTTAAACAAGAAACCGAGCCTGTAGATCCAGGAAGAATAATTAAATTATTAAAAAGTGTTCAGTCTAGCAGCATTCCTTTCAATTTCTCTCTGAAGGGTATAGTGGTTTGGTTAGCATGATCTCACTTCGGTCTTATCGTACACCGTTGCTTTGTCAGGAACTTTGTGATTACACCGTAACTTTTTCACACAGCAGCCACTCATGCATGATAACAGTGTTTGCTCTATTGGAACAATGCTGAAGTAATCCTTCTGCAGACCTCAGAAACACCATCACAGTTTGCAAAGTTGTCTCATTTGATGTCCTGGGAGTGGGAACAGGTTGAATTTGTCAAGATTTTACAATTTTCTGCACACTCATCTGACCTGCTGTGCTGACCCAAAACTGTACAGTTTACTAGAAAAACAATGTGAGAAGAGATTGGAATTACCAACAGATAAATCTATTGGTCAGAATATAGATATGCTTTGGCTTTTTTAAGGTTTATAAATGTATCTATTCAAATAAACTAGCATTGAAATTAATCTTAAAAAATAAAGATTTAATGATAAAATATCCACACATATAAATATTTCAGGGCTAGAAAATGCTTTCATAGGCCTTAACACTCATGGACACTTCTGTCCTACTGTAGAGTCACATTGGGAAAGCTGTTGAGTTTTAAGGGGGTAAATCATAACCATGATATATTTTAAATACTGAGCACTTAAAAGCTAGAGGAGATAAAGTTGTTAATTTGTGAATCTTGGTAGAATCCAGCTCTTCAATGTCACTGCTTTGATGACTGTGATTGCAGCCGCACCCGCATAAACCGTGAGTCAAATCAAAGGGACAATTTATTCACGGCAAGTGCAAACCAAAGAAGCCATAAAGGCAGCATGAAATCAAAGGTGTGGGATCAGGTGGAAATCAATATTTCCTCCCAACATGGAACATAGCTGACCTGGAAAACACACACACACACACACACACACACACACGCACACGCACGTACACACACACACACACACACACACACGCACGCATGCACACAAACACACACACACACACACATATACACACAATGACTTCAGCAAAAATGTCTTTGTTTTCATATATTGGCGAGGACTGACCATTGATACTATGGAGCTACACTTTAGACTCCTCAATCTACACACTAAAACCAAGTTTTTACCATAAGAAAAACCTTTAAACATATGAAGTCAAACATTTTGATCCTTAAAAAGCTGTCAGAAAGCACAACTTTAGTGACCTCAACAAGGCAGTAAAGCAAATACACACATAAGTATAAAATACACACACTAAAGCTTCCAGGGACACACACTCTCTTTATATGCTCACCTACAAACATTAAGATGTAGATGAGCAGGATCTTTTTTTAATATGAAAAAAGTTGAAAAAAAAGGGAATAGGTATATAAACAAGAAGAATTTCATGTAATAAAGAAAGATCTCTGTTCCTCTGGAAAATCTACAACCATGAAAATAATGTTATTTTGATAATGCAGCCGAGAAATATTAAATCATCTTACAGGATGTTGTTTGATGTGTTTTGTTTTGTCATTATGTTTCAATATGTGTTGTAGAAGTTCCTGTTTCATGTCCTTCCTTCCTGTAATTTCCACATAATAGTCTCTGTTTTCCTACCATTTCCTTATAACGATTAAGAATGAAACCCCAAAACATGAAATATGTTAGCTGGATATATTCTTTTAAATATCTGACACTATCATCTAAACCAGCAAACATTACATGCTGCCAATAGCTATGTCATATCAAAAGATAGTCAGTTTAGACAAGTAGTCAGAAATACATTTAATCACACATGAATTGAGTTTAATTACAGAATTTAACTTATGTGACATACTGTGATCTTTTCCCAGTTTCAGTAATATTTTCCCCCAGTATAAATATCTCTACAGTCTAAAGAAAATGAAAGCAAGAAAAGCAAAGGTAAACCAAGGATGCAAATGAGATCAAACATCTGTAAACTCCCCAATGCTTCTTTTTGCCAGATGGCGAGCTCTGGTATGGGCATGTCCCGAAAATATACAAGAGTATGAATAATGCATTGGGTATGACGTTTTTCACAGTGTATCTCTGGAATACACACACATACTCAGACATACAGAAAAGCATACACACACTTATTCACACGTGGACAGATGCAAACACACACACACACACACACACACACTAACGCAAACAGACCATTAAAATGAGCCAGGGGTCCACATCTGCTAATTGCTCCCGGTGGCGTGTATAAGATGTGTGAGCTTCATTGACAAAAACTGCTTTTCTAGTCTATGTTGGCACCACATAAAAACATGAGATATAAGCGAAATCATCCAAAATGTCCTCATTTTATTGTCACGAAGCTTCTTCAAAGAGGAAAGTCATTTCTTTCACTTTCATGCTTCTTCCTAATAACCATCCAGTGAACATTTGCAGATAGTTTGGTGATTTCGGCCTTTCAGAGTTTCATCCAGTCAAATAAGAGAAAGCTGTTAAAGGCTGGAAACCCATGGACTATACGGTCTGGCTCAACCTCAGGAAAGTCAAAACTCTTTAGCAGCAAACTGTCATTAAAGAAACTTGGCTGGTTTATAAGCCTGGGTGGCGACGTAGTGGTGATAGTAAGGAAGATGTAAGGGCTCACTTTTGAAAGACCTTTTCACAAGTTTAAATTAAGTCACAATGGGAAAAAGGAAAAAAAAATCTTCAAGGAGCCTTTCCCTACAGATCAGCCAGTGACTGACAGAAAATAAAAACACATAAAGGCCAAGTACTTCAATGAATATTCTGCTGCCATAGCTGCTCCTCAGGGGATTTTGCTTTACTTTGACTTCATGAATTTTGCTGTGGTGAAAGTTCAGAGCTGATGGTGAAGCATGTCGCTCACTTGATGCTTTTTCGAGGGTCTCAGAAGGGACTTTCGTTGTCATTACTCAGTTGTTTTTTTTCCCTCCTTTTATCGAATTATTTTCTTTTCTCTTGGATAGCCAGGCTTGGTGTGGCGTTTGGGAGCCTTGTTGGTGAATGGACACAAAGTTCAGGTGTAGTAACCGGCCTCGGTTAATTTTGTAATGAGTTTGTTAAGAACCTGCATTGGAGGAAAGCAAGAAAAAGAGAGAGATACCATTAAAATGATGAAATCATTTCAATGGATATATTTCACACAAGAAACTTCCCACTGAGATGTATTTCCAAATTTGCAAACTGGCTGTTATTCTGTCTTTCCTTTTCTACAGCTTTACCCCCAGCTGAATACTATTGCATTGATATATAGATTGTGAAAAAATGTATTAAGTTTACTAAGGTGAATTTATCTACTAAATATTTCAAAGCAGGAATCAAATTAATGAGGTACTGTAGCCTCTCCTTTTCCAACATGACTCTTGATGCAATTTCATCTCCCTTTTATATTATATTTTCTTATTAGTCTGCATTAAATCGTACAATAAAGAATAAAATATTAATACAACAATTTCAATTTGTTGAAAAGATTCTTCATTTTCTCTTCATATTGTAGAAAAAAGGAAAATAAAACAAAAAACAAACTGCAGCCACAGTAATGATCAACGTATGGTGCCTCCACTCTCTTAAACTTTAGTCCCACTTTTCATGTGTGACATTTCAAAACACTTCACATGCAGCTCATGAGGAAATTAAGACAGCAGGACTCTGCCTTAGGCACATTTTGCATTGTTAAATGGTATTTAATAAACTAATGAAAAATGTATAATTGGAGCTAAAGCTTCCTCACATTGATTATAGACACTGATTTAAAAGGTAGAGCATGTTTTGAAATCAGCCACTAATGAAGTAGTTCTTAGCGGTGTCTCTGTTTTGGATCTTCAAATATGGCACCAGCTTTGTTCTTTTTTATCATTTTTAATAATACCACGTATTTCACAAGGATGTCTGACAAAGAGAAATAACCTATTGTTACGTTTTATATGACAACAGGAAGATACAAAAGCGATTTCATAAGAATTCTGCTTTCATGCGAAACATGTTCACCTTCACTGGAATCCTGCAGTTAATGACTTAATTAAGCGATCACTCGATCAGGAAAAGCTCAGGATGATAATATAACTCAGCCATGAATATGTTATATGGATAATCTATAAATGTTTATACATAAATGATTCAGGCTGACAGTGGACAAATGTGACACCCCGGGACTGCCTATATAAATCATTCAGACACTTAAATATGAGTTGGCAAATCTACACAGAATTGCACAAATTCCAAAGGCTGGAAAATAAATATTTATGACGCCCCCAATTCCCCGTTTCTCCCTGTCCTTGGTAATTGTGCATGATTCATTTTGTTTTTTCTGTGGAGGAGGGAAAAATCAATCTTAGAATATTGGCTAGGAGACATAGAGCATGCAGATTTCAGATGCCCGTGGTTTTCATGGAGCATAAAAGCTTCATAGGTACTCAGTCAAAGTTCCAGGGACAGGGATTCACTTCCATCTTTACTACATTTCCTTGTTTTAGAGAACCAAAAAAAAACTTTCTCCAACTGCAACTAATCCGTATAGATAGCATGACCCAGCAACTTTTAAGCAGAGGGCATTGACTTTTGGAATGTTAGGCCGACAACCTTATCTCAGCAAGCTGTTATCATGTGATATTTATATATTTGCAATGAAATATTTAAAAGAATCTCCTTTTTCAGATATTGCTTTAGCTAGAAACATCCTCTCGTACATTTTGTCCTGTTTTGTCTTTAGAAAAAAACACCTGGTCTCTCCTTTTGATGAAACCACTGGGGAGTGTTTTAGTCTCAATTCTTATGTTTTCTAAAACTGCCAATAACTCCCCAAATTCCTCCGTTTTCCCCCCACACTTATACATCAAAGCAGGCACATCCTGAAATGGAGGATTCCATTGTGAGTTCTCCACATTCTGGATGAACTGCATCTAACCCCCTTAACTCTGGAAGCTCCTTTTTCAGTTTGGCTTTTTTGTAATTGAAACACAAGGTTTACAGTCAAGGAACGCTGACTGCTGCAATGATGATGCACTTCGTTTCTCTTGTAACAAATTTAGTCAAACCTGGGGCTGAGATGTTTACGTGGCTGTTATTTATCTTCAAACTCATGGCTTTGGTTAGGAAAATGTGAAATAGTGTGTTCATGCAGTACCTCCTCATATCTACTGCAAGTCTGGCCCTGGTGTTAAGACAGAGAGACCCGCTGCATTTCTGAATTCTCCCAAGAGTCTCATAGAGCCAAAGGCTGTTCAATTTTGACTTCCAGTTGTGAAGCTGTTACTGAATAAATCTGAGAATGTTTTTCAGATAGAGTTTTCGATAAATAGCTGAGGGCTTAAGGGGTTAAGCACAGCAGTGAATGTGACACTGGAAAATATGCGATGAATAGACAGAAGTGACTGATTCATTTCAGGTCTGAGCAACAATAAACCCTTTCACACTCCAGCAGGCCTTTTCTGCTTGTGGTTTTATTTAAAAGATGTTATTCCTGCTTTCTACATGGCTCAGGCTGTGCCTGCTTTTGTGCTGAAATGGCTTGAACCCGGGTTTACAGTTTCAGCACTGAAATAAACAGAAAAGTTCAAATGAAAAACATTCATACTTGCGGTTTTCCTCTGCATCCTATGACGGCTCCTTGGGCAATGGCTGGAAGAAAAATACAGAAGGTCAGAAGATGAAAAGGAGAACCAGAATTAAATTTTATTCTACTTTCTGGTTATATTGGCCTTGGACGCACAGCAGCATATGTCCATTTAAAAGTGCAGATGGCGCACACTCCAATTATAAGGAGAGACGAAAGAAGCTCAAGGTTATTTTGTTCTCTGCTAGTTTTTATGACCTCTGAGGATGCTGCTTCTCTCCTCATCCAGAAAATACGAGCTAGTAATGGCCACCTCATCATCTGCATTAACGACTGAGGGACTTCTCTTTTCTTCGATCAATGGCACCTAAATTTGACCACATTAGCTGTAAGGAATGGCGATAAACACTGCTCCACTTTGTTTCGCTGCGAGCACTTCTTAGCTCCCTACATTCATCTTAAGGAGGACACAACAACATGTAGTTTTACCCTTGACCAGAGGAAGAAAACTGCTTCCTTGCCTTCTTAATACTGGTGAATGAGCCACTTTTGTGTAGATAATGACTCGCCTAATCATAATCAGAAAGCTAATGGTGTGTTTAGCCAATCAGAGGAGCCAAAGCGAGACGGCTGTCTGGTTAGCACATTGGCATTCCCAGCAGCCGCTGCTGCCCTCCCATCAGCTGTGCCAGGCTCTTTCTGCAGCAGCAGAGGGGCGGACTTGGTATTCCGCGGCCCGCCTGGCCTGTCGTTCTGCGATCTGTCGCTCTGTCTGTCCTGCCGGCACACCGGCCCCGGCGCTCTCGAAGAAATCCAGTCCTCTGAAGAGGCGCTGATCCATCACACCTCTCCAGCAGCATGTCATCTAAATGCTAAGTACTTCCACTGCATCTTTAAATCAAAACAAGAAAAGAAATGAGCACGGGAGGCGAGTGGTTGGAAGGGATAAAAGCTTATAAGGGCACAACAGAATCTGCAGAGCAAACCCTAAGCTTTTTGATTACATTCATTTTCGGGGATGTGGCAGAGGAGGAACTGAGAGGGAGGAATGTGCAGGCGGAACCCACCGACTCTATTATCCCTTTAAATGTACAAGGGGGAAATGGAGAAAGGGTGGATAATGTTACAACCACGCCAAAGGTTTCTTCAAAGAAAATATGTTGTTTGATTTCAATTCAAAAATCCTCATAACTGCTCCCACGATAGCCAGGCCTCCCTCCCCCTTGCCTCCCCGTCTCAGTCTTTACTATTGATCCGTGTGATTCTTGAAGTCGGGCAGAGTGCTGAGGCAGCAGAGGTGGCCGGCACTATTAACTGCTCCCACTAATTAAAAGGGTAACAAGGTGAGCTTGGCCCTATGGGACCAACTGTGCAAGATAGGAAGCCTGCTGTTTGCCTGCCATACACACTTGTAAACAGCACTGATCGCCTATGGTGTTTACACGACAGAAATCCAAGGACATCCAAAACATATTCATCTCCCGCTGGCACAACGGATGAGGGAGATTCTCGGATAAGGAGAGAGAGCAAGCGCTTTGCTAATTGCTTGTGTTGCAGCGCAATTGAAACATTTGGACCTTGTCTATGAGCTCGGGGTGGCCTTGTTTCATCGTCACTTGTAAACACTGAGCACTGTGCATAAATGATAAAGTTTCACAGTTCAAATGAGGCGCACAGCATGGATCTTTGAGAGTGTGCCAGCAGATATGGGCAAAAATATCAGGGGATTCAATTAATTTCCCTCTATCATCAGCACAATATGGTTTAGGATCAAAGAACACCCGATATTACTCAAATAATGATAATCTTTGCTGCTATAATGAGAAACAGTTGTAGGTAGAGCAGACAGCTTGTTCGCTCGCTGCTTTAGGGAAGACGACACTGCACTTTTGGTGGCACCTCAAGCTACAAAACTGTCACCAGCAGCCCACCCTGTCATTAAGGAGACAGACACTGTGCCATCACTGCAGTAACTTAACATCTCTCCCCGGTGGTCTCTCCTAACAAGTGGGCTCCTGCACAGAATTTGGCTGGTTTCATCAGCTGGAGCCTCATGCACGTCCCAGTGATTACCGGCCACAATAACTGCTGTTATTAGACTAACAGGCAAAGCTGAGGCTTACTGAAGACCCAGAGTGGATGCTTCGCACTCTGAGTATGAGCCTGATGTACAAAAGCATCAAAGCATCAGACCCGAAGCTGCCTCAGAGGAACAAAACCAGATTAGTTACAAAGCATCTGGTCATGCTTGCTGCTTTATTTCTAAAGGGTCACTACAGAGAAGGCAGGCGGGCGGGCATCTGCAGGCCAGACTTCAAATCCTTCACTGAAGTAAAAAGTAAAACTATTGCAACGTGAGGGTATCCCATTAAAGAAAAAATGAAATATGCATGAAAAAAAGTTTTGACTCTATAGAGCTGCATTTATTGACTTGGCAACAGACTTCTGTGAGAGCACAGGACTGATAAACTTATGGCGAATGTGTAAATCCAAGCTTACAAGGGATAAACATCTAGCTGATATGGAAGATGAGTTCCTAAACACCAAACTTTGTTTCATGACCAAAAATGAATGCAAAGGTGTTGTTCATATTGAGAAATAACACAAACCAATCATGTTTCAAGCCTAAATATTGATTTTAAGGAAATGAATGGGGCCCAAAGGATGTCTGGAACGGAAGGTTAAACACATTTAGATTTTTAAATATAAATCAGCATGCGCTGCAAACTAGTCAGCTGGGATAGGATTTGTTATTCTAAAAGGAGAAAAAGCTTCGATAATGTCTTTTAAATTCAAGTATAGTCAGCAAAAAGTAAGGAAGTATTAAGCTTACTGATCATGCTGAATGGTCTTTTTTAAGACTGTTTATCTTAACCTGCAAAAAAGCATCAACGTCTATCAAAGTCAAATAATGATAACAACAAAACTGCAATTTTCATGCTTTGTTCTACTATGTAAGCATTTGAGTATTCCCATGGAAACACACTCGTTTATGTTTGAATGCCGACGTGAATCGGACCAATTTAACATTCTGTTATGGTTAGCTTGCTAAGATCATAATGTGGTAGTAGCACCAGGCAGTTTATGAAAAACACACAGACAAACAAAACCCCCCTCGCCCCTAAATCTTCAAAAGCACCAGCACTTTTACGAAAGCGTGCGTCCAGTCAATGGCAGGGCCTTCTGCATTCATTAACACAAAATCCCTGCGCGACTAGTGGCCTATGGCTCAGACAATTTCACAGCAGACAAAACTCCGGAGACAAGCAGCGTGTAGAGTAAAACACAAGTGGCAGTTCAAAGCCTGGCAATGACAGAACTTCAAACGGGGGAGCGGGGTACAGTGAGCTGAAAGTGACAGCAGAAGGGGCAACAATCAGTCTGGGTCTCAGACTGATAAGAGACGGGGGCAACATATGTCTGGTGAAACAATTTTGACAAAAGAAGACTTTAAATAGACAGTGGCAGCACAAGAGGAAATAGAAAAACACAAAAACACAATATGTTTGTTTTTTTATGCAACATGAACAAATGCCAGAGGAAATATTAGAGTGAAAATGTAATCATGGAACTTCCTGCAGTATCTGTGGACAGTAACACAACACCTGTGATAATAGCTTTATGTGAAAACGTGAAATGGTATTGTAGGGTTGAGGGAGCTGTTTCTCTCTATGCAGAAGATCTCTATCAATCTAACATATTTCAATATATTTTCTGCATCACTCCACACGCTATCTCCTCAAGACTGATGACCACGCCGCAGCGTCTGACAAACAGATGAGGAGAAACCAAAGAAGCGCATTTTTCTTTTCAGACTGATAAATAGAAGATCTGCAAATGAAACTGGAATAAAGAGTATATTTGCTTATCAAGCGTAACTCCTATGTACGATGCTTGGCAGGGCCACGCATGTTGTTTGAACATCAGTCATTTTCAGACAGTAGGCCTACGTCCAAAATCAAAGCAGCCCGGCTACAATATGTTATCCCTGAGGATCCAGAGAGAGGCTGTCAGATACAATATGACAGGAGCACTGTCAGTTCACAAGCAGACATGTGTATGAAAGCCTGGAGGTGGGCCAGTGAAACATAAAAGCTTGGACCTACGCTCTTTTGTCTGATGCGTATATCAAAGACAGGATGGTGTAGCATTCAAGTCATCTGATTATCAGTGAATTAAAAGAAAAAAAAAGTCTTGTACATTAGCATTTATCTTGACACTGCAGAAAGAGACACCTTTTAATGGAGATTGCTTTTTCTAAGTAAACATACCGAAATAGATTTTAATAGTCTTGCATGAATGAACAGAATTTAATAAGACTGACTGCGAATGAGACAGAAAGCCGGGAGAACATTGAAGAACGCGGTGCACGGCATGCATATCTAATATCTCAACATCTTCTGGTCTAGTTTAGCTTCTCAACAAATTTTGAAGATGTAAACATTTCCCTAATGACCTGCAGTTGTAATTTTCCTCTGAAATTCTCCTGCTATAATGGAAACAAGAACATTTAATGCACATCTTTTTACCGAGGGCGCATTTCTAATGTATGCATCTGTTAAAGCCTTTGGAACAGGAAGTTACTATTCGAGGAACAACCTTGTTTACTTCTGTTATCATGCATTTTATTGAGGCTTAATGCATGCTGCTAGTCACAGTGTTGCACGATTTGACGGAAGTGATTTTAACATCATAGACCACATCTTTCTAAAGATAGAACCCACTGGGAATACAAATCTTGTTTCACAAGATTCTGTGGGTGAAAAATGCAAGAGATGCGTTGAAGCAAATGTTGAAGCAAATGGGAACAATTCATGTATGCTAAAGAAACATAGAGACTAAAATTGCATAAAGTTTAATTTCCAGCAATGAGACTGGGGGCCAAAGGAGCACAGTAGGACAGTCTGAAAAGAACTTTATTTTCATTCATGAGCTGTTTAGCTTGAGATAAACAAAATAAGAAAAGAAAATCACTTTCATCAACAAAATATTAGCTGCTATTGTGACCCATCACCACCGGTAGCATTCATGTTTATCAGATTTACTTTTTGTTTGGCAAACCTTGCAACAGTACTCTCATTTATCCTTGGTTGCATGTAATACTCTTTTAATAATTCAGTTTTTGAAAGATAAGTATGGATCACAAGCTGGAATCACTGGAAAAGTCAAAATGGGTAAAACAAGTCAAAAAGTGGTGCTGCACACGTAATCACTACTTTAGCTGTGAAAGCTTAACTAAGATTTGGTGCTGAAAGAAGTCACATAATTTACTAAATTATGTGTCACATTACTAAGTGTCACAGTTCTTGATGGAAATGGTTACCAGGAATATCAAGGTGTATATCAAGTACAAATCTTGATGGAGTAATAAAAACTCTAAAATCCTACAGCACCATAAATTATAAAATGGAAATTATATGGCACCACAACAAACCTACCAAGAGAAGGTTGTTCACCAAAACTCACAGACCGGGCAAGTATAGCATTAATCAAAGAGGCAACATACCAAATACTACCCAGACCAGGGCTTCAGGAGTGGTAGCCAGAAAAAAACACCAAATTCATGGAGGAAACTGTAAATATATGGAGGAAGATACTCCAGTCAGAGACTAAAATGTAACTTTTGTCCTTCAAGTAAAACACTACGTCTGGAGCAAACCCAACACCTCTCATCACCAGACGAACACCATCACACAGTAAAGCACGGTGGTGTCGGCATCATGCTGTGGAGATGTTTCTCACTGACAGGGACTGACAAACCGGTCTGAATTAAGGAAACCATGGATGGTGGTAAACACAGATTATGTCTTCAGGAATAAATGTTCCAGACATTTCAGACCGAGATGAAGGTTCAACCTCCAGCAGGACAATGACCCAAAGCACGCTGCTAAAGGAAACAATTCAGGGGTTTAAAGAGAAATCCTAAATGTGTTGAAATGACCTATAGTTAAAGCTCAGACTTCAATCCAACTGAGAATCCATGCCGTTACATAAAAGATTGTTTTACACCAGTAAAACCCAACTTGACGGATCTAGCGCAATTTTACTTTGAAGAATGGGCAAAAGTCCAAGAGGCTGGATGTGCCAAGCTCATAAAACTACAGACTCCCAAAGACACTTTTAGCTGGAGCTGCTGCAATACAGTAGGTAGCTCAACAACATACTGACTTTGTAGAGTGAAGTCAAATTTTGACCACGATAAGGCCTCACTTATTACTACGGTACATTCATTTCTGATGTTTTTAGGACTCAGACTGTGTTTTATGTTGTCTGCAGGCTTAATCTGCTTACAGCTAAATCAGATCAGTACACTAAACTGTCACAGTGTCAGTACTCTTCACTTGAAAGTCGAACATAATTGACATAAATGACATGTGGGGACATTTTTGGGGAGTGCACCTCATTGTTCACTATTACCTGAAATTAATCTTTAAGTGCTTTTCCACAATAACAATAATATAACAGGAAAGCACTCTGGTCTCTGGTCAGATGGGCTGCCATGGTAACATGTCTGGACTGGCTGGTTGTTTGTGGACACAGGTTTTTATGACTGTGGTGCTATAAAGCGTTACATAACAGCACTAGGCTATCAAACCACATCATCTGTCCAGGTCATTTTTTCACCTCTTTTTATAAGAGGTGAGAATTATAGAGAACTCCTTCAGAACTGAACTGGAACATTTGTGTTGATGTGGTGACATAAATCCAGTTTTTCTGTTTGTTTTGCACCTCCTCATCCCATTTGTTACATGTTTGAGTCAAACACCTTTTTCGTTATCTTTATTTCACATAAAAGTGCACCTTTTGCTTATCTTTTTGTATACAAATTGAGACTTTTTGTGTCATATGGCTTCCTTTCAAAAAGCCTGCAGTGCTAGCTGGTGATGAGGTTGTTCTGTTCATTGCAACACTGGCAGGACTACACACATTTCACCCGCTTTCTGCCCTGACTGATGCGGGAACAAAGAGCACATAGCTGGAGGAAGGCCACTACAGCAGAAAAGAGAAAAATGCTTAAAAAAAAAAATGATGCAAGCCTCTCTGACCTACTGGGTCGCACAGTGTGTGTTTGAGTGTCTGAGTGTAAGCAGAATATTCTGCAACTCTACTTCGTTTGGCAAAAAATGCCCAACTTCAACAGTTTGCTTCCCTTTAGGCCACACAGCAGCGTGCAGTAGCATTTGTTGTGTGGGTGTAGGAAGCGTCTTTTTTCTGAGCTACAGCTGAGTATTGTCTGTGGGATGAAGCGTATGTGAAAATACTATCTGATTGTGATCAAATCAAGGTTTCCAGTATTAAGAGTTAATAATTAAAGCACCCTCTAGCACATGAAATATACTTTTCCTTTTTAAATAGTCTGCTTTTATTCAGCAAAAAGCCCCTTTGATGTTCATAGTTTCAATTTGAGCTCATCACTTTGCAAAGGCAAAGCTTTGTAAAGGCTGATATCAGGGCTCAGTAGTGCTCTCAACAGGGCTCTTATCAGTCAGAGAGCAAGTGATGCAATCTCACAACCGCATTGCTTACTTAAAAAGAACAAAATTTTTTTAATATTCCAAATCCTGCCTGAATGTCATGTCCATTTCCAGTCTCTGTACATTTAAAATAGGCTACATTCAGTGTGATTTGCAAGGTTTGGCACAGCTTGTGTAATTATACTGTGCAATTCCACATCCGAATCCCTCTATGAAGCCAATCTCATAAAACCCCTCCCCAGTCTTCCTGACTGCACAGCTCACCTTAGAGAATATCATATGTGAATTTCAGAGGCTCACTAGTGAAGACAAATCACCAGCTTGCTGAGTTGGGGGGTGGGGGGGTGGGGGTGTCCAGAGAATGATTCATATTAATGGCTATCTGGCAATGGAGAGCAGGCTGCATATGCAAACTCCATTAGCAGGTTAGGCGTAAGAGTGTGACCTGACAGCACCACCGTGGGCTGCACACTCATGAGAGGGCGAGTGGCGAGGAGGAGGCTGGAAGGGTTGTAGGTGGAGGGGACAGGTCTAATACAAACGTATAATGCGATTACATCACTGCATCGCTCTATCGATATATCAAGTTGATCATGTTTTAATAAGCAGTTTCACATAAGAAGAACTGATGAGGGTATGAGCCAAACCTTTAGCCTGAACTGATTGAGATTATGTTTGAATTAAATTAGTTTCTCAGAAGGTTTATTTCCTATTTTTTTTGTTTTTAGTTCATCACTGTACATGCAGTTACACATAAAAGTATTTTAACCTTTGTTGTTGAGGCTCATTATTTATTATGTCCTTTCTTAATTTCTCTTTCTGGAATACCATTTATAAATGATTTTAAACCTCTCCCCTCTGTAAAATTGTCCCATAAGAGAGGTGTGTGACATTTAAAACAACAACAAAAAAAACAACGAAATGGGTTTCTTACTTGTCCCTTGCTACAAAAATCCTGCTAATTTTGCTGCCATTTTCTTACATCTGCTTGATTTGCATGGGCGCTGGAGTGCAACATCTTTATCGCCGGTATTGTCAGACTAAACTGAGATGGCCTCTCTCCAGGGTATTTCTCTCTATCACAGCAACTTTATAACCAGAACAATGCACAAATACACTTGTTAAACATGCACAGAGAGAGAATTGCCTCAAAGAGAAGTTAAATACATTTCTTAAATGTACCTCAGTCCAGTTTCAACAGATAAGTTGTTATGCATACTTATGTTCATGTAGTTGTAAACTGTAAAATCTTAGTGAATCCCAAGGTTTTTGGCTATTTGCATGCACCATGGGAATTTTAAACTCTCATTGAGTATATAATTATGTACAAGCTGTGACCTTCCAGATTTTGAAGTATGTTATCTTCAAAACATGCAGCTAACTATTTACATTAGTTTTACAAACATTCATTAAAAGCAAAACTACTGATTAACACCTCCCTTCAACTCTGCCTTTTTTCTTGTGAGCATTTGCAGTCTAGTAAACACTCGCACAGGGTTGGGCAACTCTCAACTGAGAGCTGTGTCCAGCAGGTTTTAGATGTCTCCCTCCTCTAACACGCCTGATTCAAATTAAATGGATGCAGTAGATTATCAAGTCTGCTCAGTGACTTGTTTATATAAGTTAGGTGTGTTGAAACACAGAAACATCTAAAACTTGCAAGACTGCAGCTCTAAAGGTCTGGAGTTGCCTTCCCCTGCAGTAGCAAGATGTGTGAAATTCAGTATTTTCTTAAATTGATTGGATGTTTTTTTTCAGTCCTGTAGTCCTGTCACTTCCACAGGTGACCAAATTTTTATTTATTTGTGTTACATCTGAAAAACAAATCCTACTCATAAACTGTATTTGTGTAGTTGACAGTTCAATTCAAGTTCAATTCAACTTAATTGTATAGCGCCAATTCATAAGTTAGGGGAGGTGCAGTAGGTGTACATTTACCATGTAATGTTTCATTCCTTGGAAGAATGTACATGTACTGTAGACAGAGCTACTTCAACAGTGTGAACCAGAGAGTTAAACTTTAGCTTTAAAGAAATGAAGAAAACAAGTCTTTAGTTACTTGCACTAGGAGGAATGCAGGCTAATTTTAATCCTTTTAATTAAAATGATTTTGCATGGCATTCTTCATTAAAAGAAATATGTCAATGCTTGCACCCAGGTTCAAATACTGTACCTGCATTGCCCGCTTTATGTTTTCACTAAATTAGCCATCCATAGATCCTTACATGCTTTTTATATCCAGTTTGTAAAGAAAGGAGTGGCAAAGGTTAAAAAAAAACCATATATATCTTCCTATCATTTTTGAAGAGGTTATTTCAATAATTAATGGGTAGATTGCTCTTATTACTAGTTCTGATCATTTTGCTAGCAAGCCCAAACATGTCAACTTTGTTATGATTAGCCCTTTAACATTATAGTGTTCCATTGGTACATTTGTGGCCATGACAGGGTCACCCAGCGAGGGAACAACAAAAGAAAAGTC